>JBBPBX010064162.1:0-20332 GCA_038048925.1 Garcialebias charrua | reverse complement strand
GTAACAAACGTCGAAAAAAACCTGATAGGTTCCTGTGTAACATTATCAGGAAGGGGCCCGCTAAGAAGGCTTACCTGTCAATCACTTTAGAAGGGGTCCTCACAGAAGAGGCCCTCCTGGATGGTGGGGCTGACATAACCATTATGTCTCCCACACTGTTGAAGGAGCTAAGGATAGCCGCTAGCGGGGTTGACAGGGAAATACCCCTCAAAGAATGTGCTGTAGTACTACAGGGACTCTCAGAGACGAGTACAACCCTTACAGCTATAGCCATGGTTCATATGCAGATTGGTGAAATGACGCTATACCACCCGGTACACGTGTCCACCGTTGACTCATTCCCATTTTTGGTTGGCCAAGACTTTATTAACCGCTTTGACGCGATTATAGATTATGGCGATCAAACAATGTGGACCAGAGTGAGCCAACCACTGCCGATCGATATGCCTACACATGGTGACACTGACTGTTTTACAGCAGGTACCGCGGAAGGCACAAAGGGGTCCTCCAACGAGAGCACAATCCCGGTAAGTGAACCTTCAGCAACAGGTGAGGCAGAAAAGGCCCAACAAGAGAGCCTCCTCTGCGAGCTGAAACAGTCAGCACTCACTGAACACTACCTACCGCAGGTAGTCAAAGGTGTTGAGATCCAAGGATCCCACACCGATGATGCTGTTTTGTCTCCTTGGACGGAGAAATCAGCGATCAGCCAAGCTTTCTATGGAACCTTGGTTGAGAAACAGTTGGGTCTAGATATGAACAAAAAGGCTTTCCGCTTTTCGTTAGACCCCAACGATAAACAGGTAATGACCGCAATAGGGATCATTGCCCTGAAACTAATCTGGAACCAACGAGAACTGGATCACCCGTTCCTCGTGGTCCCGAACTTACCACATGCAACCTACATAGGCTCTGACATTTTGGTAAGATTAGGTGTCCGAGTGGACATCAACAACAATGTACTGTGGTCACTGGATACGGCCACAAAGGACTCTCCTGTGCTGACCACAGAGAACCTTAAGGCTGGACAGACCATTCCAGAGGTCTGCCAGATTGCTAACAGCCATAACACTGCGGTACCACCTCAGGTTATGAACAAGCCAGTGATGTGTCACATCATGAAAGGACAAGCTAGTAGCACAAAACAGGCATACTTTCAACCATCTCCTATGTTTTTCAACTTAGGACTGTCCATGGAGGCCACATGCCAAGTGACCCTCGACTGCAGAACCACGACTGTTGCTGTGTGCAACACAAGCACAGAAGAGGTACTGATCCCAAAAAACACACAGCTAGGATGGTTGATCTCCACTGATTTTCATGATTTTGAGCTAAGCATTCCATTTCTGGGAGGACTCCCAGAGAACTTGATCCCATATCAACACACGGGGCAAGTCTTGTTCACGAAACCAACACAGGCCATAGCTCTTTTCTCCCCCACTGAGTCCGACCAGGACACTGTCCGCAGGTTCGGTTTCAACAAAGGAGACAGTCTATGCCCCCAAACTTACAGTGCACTACCTGTTGACAGGTTTTACGACACTGAAGGGGACTCACTGGAGCTCCCCAAAGAACAAGAACCCCTCTCAGTTGCTTCACAGATTGACCAGGTGGTCGCCCAAGCCGACGCCCTGAAAACTGATGAAGAAAGGGACAAACTTCGCAAAGTTCTTCTAAAATATGAGAAATCATTCTCAACTGACTCGATGGATTGTGGGTTGACCACGCTCCACACAGTGAGCATCCCAACCCCGCCTAATGCTCCCCCTGCATTTGTCAGACAGTACAAGATTCCTCTGGCAGCACATCAACCTGTCAGAGAAATCATTAATGACCTGTTAGAAAAAGGTATCATCCGATACTGTAACAGCACTTACTCTGCGCCTTTATGGCCGGTGTTAAAACCTAATGGTAAGTGGAGACTCACTATAGACTACCGAAAGCTAAACAAACAAGTTCCCTTATCCAGATGGCCTATGACGCAACTCCAACAGGAACTGCCCAAGGTCACCAATGGTAAGTACTTCTCGACTCTCGACGTCGCCTCTGGTTTTTGGACCATCCCTGTGCGCGCCGAGGACCAGTACAAACTAGCTTTCACTTTTGGTGGCCGTCAGTACACCTTTAACAGGTGTCCCTTTGGCTACGCTAACTCACCTGCAGAGTTCAACATCTTCTTGAACAAAGCATGTCCAGACGCCCACGAGCGTGGGACACTGATCTACGTGGACGATGTCCTTTTGAGGCAGCCAACACTGGACTCACATTTGGCTGAGATCGACCACGTTCTGAATCAGCTGACAACTGCTGGTGCTAAAATATCACTGTCAAAATGCCAATGGTGCAGAACCAAAGTGGACTACGTTGGCCTACTTGTAGGTCCTGACGGAGTACAACCACAGCTGACTCGCACCCAAGGCCTCGACAATCTCAAAGTCCCCACCAATCTCAAAGAACTACAAAGTTTTCTGGGCGTGTGTAACTACTCGAACCAGTTCATCGAAAACTATGCGGACCTTGCGAAACCACTGACTGAACTCCTTAAAAAAGACGTACCATTTGTTTGGACTGACAAACAGCAACAGGCAATGGACGCTCTTATAAACAGGATCAAGTCAGCCCCTTGTTTAGTCTACCCAGACTACAACAAAGAGTTTTACTTGGAAGTGGGCTTCTCAGCTCATTGCATAAGTGCAGGTCTGTACCAGATACACGACAGAGACAAACGTGTAGTAGCCTATGCCAGCAAAACGATGGCAGGCCCCGAGTTGAGATTCTCAGACTGTGAGAAAGCTTTACTGACCACAGTGTGGGCAGTTAAACATTTCTCCAGCTACATTGGTGGACAGAAAATCATTGTGGAAACACAACACCAGCCGGTGACATTTCTTAACAGTGAACGCATCAGAGATGGTGTGGTGACAAACTCACGTGTTGCAACGTGGCTCATGGCGCTTCAAAGTTTTAACCTAGACATACGTTATGGTCAAAACAAGAAGTCACATCTGGGGACGGACTTGGCAATCTGCCAGAAGTGTACACAAGATGTACCAGCCACCCAGCCGCCGGTTGAGGTAAAACCCCCAGTAACTGAAGACCCGAATCACCACTTCTTTGATGACAATATCTGCAAAGATATGACAACGTTGTACGTGGATGGATCTTCATTCCTCCGCGACAAGATCTGCAGAGCAGGTGTTGGAGGGGTCCTCCTCCAAGACCAAGAGCAGATAACTTTCAGCTACAAATTAGGCTCTCAGACTTCTCAGTATGCTGAGATTGCAGGAATCCTAATAGCTCTCCAGATGGTAGTAGAACGCTCCATCAAGACGCTAGTCATCTGCACTGACTCTAACTATGCTCGTTTGAGTTTCGCTTGTCACCTCGCTGTGTGGAAACTGAACGGTTTCCTAACAAGCGACAGAAAAGTGGTCAAACACAAAGAGCTTTTCATAGCGTGTGATCACTTGGTGACATCACACGACTTACAGATCTACTGGAAGAAAGTTCCAGGGCATTCTAGAGTCCCAGGCGATGACAAGCACTACAATGACATTGCAGATTCCTTAGCCAAAGAAGGAGCCGACGAAGGTCCTCTATGGTCCTTCGACCCCTCCTGGTTAATCGAGACTCTGCCAACACATCCTTCAGTCAGAGTTATGGCAGTCACACGTGCACAGGCCGCAACCAGACCTGCTGACAACGCAGTCTCTGTACGACCCGCACTGACTGACCCAGACATCATCCAACTACAAAAGTCGGATCCTGCTATCAACTCCATGATACTGTACCTGACTGATCCGAACAAAAATAGTCCGTCTAAAGACGACCTGGATTCCGATCCAGACCTTAAGGTCCTCTATCAGCTGCGCAAACAGCTAAAACTAATCAAGGGCATCTTAACTTTCGCTCATGGACCAACGTCCTCACCTGTGTTCGTGGTTCCCCATGACCAAAGGGGGGTGATGTTAGTTCATGCCCATGATCTCCCGTCCGCAGGACACAAAGGAGATAAAGCCACGCTGACGGCATTAAAACAAATTGCCTATTGGCCTGGAATGAAGAAGGATGTCAAGGACTACATTGAAGGGTGCGTGGTCTGTGGCCAGTTTCAGCCAACCAGACCACTTCACAGAGCACCACTGCAAAGCAGAGGCATTGCATTCCCATGGTCTGACCTCCAGATCGACTGGGTTGGACCACTCACTAAGAGCTCTAGAGGAAATAAATATTTTCTCACGGTAACCTGTGCATTCACCAAATGGGTAGAATGCCTACCAGCTCCTAACGACACAGCACAAACCACTGCTATGTTGTTAATGAATCATATATTCTCAAGGTTTGGACTTCCCCTTAGGGTGAACTCAGACCAAGGTACACACTTCACAGGTGAAGTGATGAAAGAACTGTGGAAGACGCTAGGCGTCAAGGCCAACTTTCATGTCGGCTACCACCCACAGGCTTCAGGCCAAGTAGAGAGAGCAAACAGAACTGTGGTGAGTATTTTGAAGAAATACGTGGCTGCAAACCACAAGGACTGGGACGTGAAACTCCCTCTGGTCCTCATGGCCATAAGAGCCACTCCACACACATCAACTGGCATCTCTCCCTTCGAGATGATGACCGGTCGACAAATGACTCTCCCTCTACACCTGTTGTACCAACCAGGCGACGCCGCCATGGCGACAGCCTACACCACACAACAATACATGAAAGATTTGAATGTACACCTCAGAAACACTTTTGCTTTCGCCCAGAAAAACCTGGAAAAATCCGCTGAAGGACGTAAGGCGTACTACGACCAGAAGGCCTCTCACAATGAACTCCAAGTGGGAGACAGAGTCTGGTACTATACGTTCGCCCCAGCAACCGGGAAAGGAGGGTCCGAGACCGGAACTCTCGCCCGCAAACTAATGCCCAGGTGGACTGGACCTCATCTGATAACAGACAAAGTGTCCTCAGTCGTCTACGAAATCAAAATCAGCAAAGGCCGCAAAGAGCCAATTGCTAAATGGGTACATCGAAATCAGATCAAACCTTACAAGGCGTTCAATGACTCCACAAAAGACAAAGATCTCACAAATACACCGACTTCATGGGATAATAAGGTCGTCCAAACACAAGTTAGTAAATAAACTAATCAGGTTTAAACTACCGTACTTTCCCACCCTATAAGTCGCATTGTCCAATTTGAACTTAGAAACGCTAAGCCTAAAACCCACAACAAAAACTAATCTTAACAACCGTTTAAATCCACGAGATTTAATTTGACCTCGGTCATAAAGTTGAGACCTGTTTTCTTGTGTGTTGCACTTTGGAATCTGACGACAAGAGTGTGTCGAAGCAGTGAAACGTTGTTTCCGTGTTGTTTAGTCATTACTGTTGTCATTAGTTGAGATACTGTTTGGTTCTGAACACTCCCAGCCAAAAAGGTTTTGTATTAACATTGGTTAATGAATGATATGGATTTAACTATGCCAACATGCAGTTCGTTTTGTTAAGTCTCAATCGTTGAAGAGTCAATGTAGTTTAAAGTTACTCAAGGTACAATAAACTACACTGGTCTCACAATTTCTAAATTGAACCGATTCGATCGTTTCTATTCTAGATTATCTATTCATTTTGATGAGTCTCGCCATAGACTTCAAAATTTATTAGGAATACCAAATCCTACGTCGTGCGTCTAAAAGACAACAGACATTTAGATCAAACTATATTTCATTTTTCTATTTTAGTTTAACCTAAACTAAGTAATGAATGGAGGAATAGTTTGGAATTAGAGGCCTTCGTTACAGAAGCCCTCCAAAATTCTATAGGTACAGATCCCTATACCTAATTTATAGATTTGATCCACCCCTTAATTGGTAATTGTAGCTGATCTAAACCATGATAGCTTACATACCAGGTGCATATAGGTAAGGCTTAATGTAAAATCCCAATCATAAGCCCACCTTAAAAACCACATAAATGCATGACACATAGAACCAGAGTGGCACGGACTGGAAACCAACCAGCCTCCAACCATCGATGTGGGGACCTGCAGCTCCAACGCTTGGTCTTCAACCTTCATCCAAGGGTCGCCTCCTCTGCGTCAATCGAGGGATCCCCTCTACATGCTGATTATGAAAACAATTGTTGCTGATCAATCAACAAAACTAATCGTTGTGGATTTACTGCTGTGGAATTACCGCTGTGGATTATAAGACTTTGCTTTCCAAGGGATCACAGACTTTGTTTTCCAAGAGTTAACAGACTTTGTTTTCCAAAGGATTAAAAGCTTTTCGCAATGGGATTACCTACGAACAGTATGGAATTTCCAAAAACTTTATGGGATTATAATTTTTGATTTTTTTTTTCCACTTGCTGGATTACTTCAAGATCAAAGACAGTTCAAGGTTTCCTTTCGTGTTGGACCCCATCCCCAAGGACTGGCGATGGCTTCCAAAAGGGGGGAGATGTAGTGGACCTACCCAGGGTCAAATTAAGGTTTTTGAACTGTCCAGTGATGACCTTTACTGACCTCTCAGTAAAGCAAGACATTTACTACAAAATTATTCATTTAGCTATAATCTGATAACATAGTCACCAATAAGAGACTATTTCTATCTTTGATTTTAGGCTGATGTGATCAAAAGAATAATTTTATTTGTAAGAGCATCAGTACATTTTAATGTCAGATAAATCAAATACTCTGCTTAATTCAAAATGTTGTACATGGAGGATTTCTCCTCTCCTCTCGAACTTGCATGTGAAGATAAAAGGAACACTTTATCTCATTCATTTTAGCTTGAGCTCAGGACAATCTAGACACCCAAAGACTTTTGTTTTTGTCCTATTTAATAATCAAGCTATTATCATTAATAGGTCCCATATGTGATGCTTAATGACGTTGTTTTAATCAAACCAACAGTATTTTGTTAAAGTGTTAAAGCAAAGGAATCAGTTTTATGATAAAATGCTGACATCTGAAACTAACACTTTATCTTTCTGACAAACTAATCTTTTGACCCCCTTTCAACATGTTGATGTCATCCTCACATCAACTTATGATGCCATTCGGCCAATCAGAAAGAACACATTTTCTGGGTCACGTCTCAGTTAAAACCTTCACATCTTTCTTTCTCTAAAGAGTTTGCTGAGGTCCTCAACCCCTGATGAGGTGCCCCAAAGAACTGATGATCGTCTGGTCAACACGCTAATGACCATGTCATTCAGTTAAAGACTTATAACATGCCAAGTTATAAGCCATCTTCAACAGCTGAAAAGCTCTCTTTTATTGACATTCCTTTAAGGAACGTCTTATCTTGAACAACAGCACCAGGAGCTGCCGTTACTTTCGGTTCGAGTCAAGGCGCACGTCTGGAGACGCTGAGAATGGTAAACGAACTGACCAAACTGGACCGAGGGAGACTGACCATCTTCACGAGGTAACAAGTCGTCAAATGCTTTGCCAAGGGTACCAACGTGTAGCTTTAATCGGCCGGAGAACTGCCATGTTTCTGGTTAAAACACATCAAGATAACTCCCTGACTCTTAACTTTTCTTCCTCCATAAATTTCTCCTCCTAAATCTTTCCCTCTCTATCTAAGCTGGAAACTATTTTAAGCTGAAATGCCCACAGACTAAATATGTTAACATCCAATATTTATGTCTGTTGTGTTATGATTCAAGTGTGCTGACGTATTAATTTGAAAGAAAGTGAAATCATGTCAATCAAGTGTAATGGTGTTAATTTAGTTGATTTATTTTAAATAAATGATAGTGTCTCTTTGACATATCAAACTAAGTTAACGTCTTTGTCACTTAATGGCTTTGTGTATTTATCCATCATAAAGATCACAGAAATATTGGGTAAACTGAAAAAGAACAGAATCCGTGAACATTTACTATTCAATCTGAATAAGTAGATTAATTAAGATAAAAAGGAGATCAGTATTAATATTGACCTCCTCATTAATTCTTACACCAACACAACCCTACAACATCCAGAGCCCTAAGGAACTCCGGGCGAATCTCATCCATCCCTGGAGCCTTGCCACCGCGGAGCTTTTTAACCACCTCGGCGACCTCAGCACCAGAGATCGGAGAACCCGACCCAAAGTCCCCAGGCTCTGCTTCCTCAGTGGAAGACGTGCCAGTAGGATTGAGGAGGTCTTCGAAGTATTCCGCCCACCGACTCACAACATCCCGAGTTGAGGTCAGCAGCACGCCACCTCCACCATAAATGGTGTTGGTCTCGTACCTCTTTCCCCCCCTGAGACGCCGGATGGTGGACCAGAATCGCCTCGAAGCCGTACGGAAGTCATTCTCCATGGCCTCTCCGAACTCCTCCCACGCCCGAGTTTTTGCCTCAGCAACCACCCGAGCCGCATGCCGCTTGGACTGCCGGTACCTATCAGCTGCTTCCGGGGTCCCACAAGCCAAAAAGGCCCAATAGGACTCCTTCTTCAGCCTGACAGCATCCCTCACTGCCGGTGTCCACCACCGGGTTCGAGGGTTGCCACCACGACAGGCACCAACAACCTTGCGGCCACAGCTCCGATAAGCTGCCTCGACAATAGAGGCGCGGAACACGGCCCACTCGGACTCCATGTCCCCCGCCTCCCTTGGAACGTGTTCAAAGCTCTCCCGGAGGTGGGAGTTAAAGCTCCGTCTTACGGGAGACTCTGCCAGACGTTCCCAGCAGACCCTCACAATACGTTTGGGTCTGCCAGGTCTGACCGGCATCCTCCCCCACCATCGGAGCCAACTCACCACCAGGTAGTGGTCAGTTGACAGCTCCGCCCCTCTCCTCACCCGAGTGTCCAAGACATGCGGCCGCAGATCAGATGAGACGACAACAAAGTCGATCATCGAACTGCGACCTAGGGTGTCCTGGTGCCAAGAGCACATATGGACACCCTTATGCTTAAACATGGTGTTCGTTATGGACAATCCATGACGAGCACAGAAGTCCAATAACAGAACACCACTCTGGTTCAGATCAGGGGGGCCGTTCCTCCCAACCACACCCCTCCAGGTCTCACTGTCATTGCCCACGTGAGCGTTGAAGTCCCCCAGTAGAACAAGGGAGTCCCCAGGAGGCGCACTCTCCAATACCCCCTCCAAGGACTCCAAAAAGGGTGGGTAGTCTGAGCTGCCGTTTGGTGCATAGGCACAAACAACAGTCAGAGCCCGTCCCCCCACACGTAGGCGAAGGGAGGCTACCCTCTCGTTCACCGGGGTGAACCCCAACGTACAGGCACCAAGATGGGGGGCAACCAGTATGCCCACTCCTGCTCGGCGCCTCTCACCAGGGGCAACTCCAGAGTGGAAGAGTGTCCAACCCCTCTCAAGGAAACTGGTTCCAGAGCCAGAGCCATGCGTTGAGGTGAGTCCGACTATTTCTAGTCGGAACCTCTCAACCTCACACACTAGCTCAGGCTCCTTCCCCACCAGAGAGGTGACATTCCATGTCCCAATGGCCAGCTTCTGTAGCCGAGGATCAGACCGCCAGGGTCCCCGCCCTCGGCCACCACCCATCTCACATTGCACCCGACCCCTTTGGCCCCTCCCACAGGTGGTGAGCCCATGGGAAGGGGGACCCACGTCTCCTCTTCGGGCTGTGCCCGGCCGGGCTCCATGGGTAAAAGCCCGGCCACCAGGCGCTCGCCAGCGTGCCCCACCTCCGGGCCTGGCTCCAGAGTGGGGCCCCGGTGACCCGCGTCCGGGCGAGGGAAAACTTAGTCCATTAATTGTACTCATCATAGGGGTTTTTGGGCTGCACTTTGTCTGGTCCCTCACCTAGGACCTGTCTGCCTTGGGTGACCCTTCTAGGGGCATGAAGCCCCTGACAGCATAGCTCCTAGGATCATTGGGACACTCAAACCCCTCCACCACGGTAAGGTGGCAGCCCAGGGAGGGGTATATATATATATATATATATATATATATATATATATATATATATATATACATATACATATATACATATATATACATATATACATATAATATATATATATAATTATATATATATATATATATATATATATATATATATATATATTACATGCGCGTAGGCAAGGGGGGTTCGGGGGGTTCGAACGAACCGCCCACTTTTAAAGGAGAAGTTGACAATGCTAAACTAATGTGGCTGGATAGCTCAACTGATAAAGCGTCTGCCTTCAGTCCCAAAGCTCGTGGGATCAAGTCCCGCTTGGTACAATGTTTTTTTTTTTTTTTTAATTCATTCCAAATTAAAAAAGCACAAGAAAACTATTTACAAAACAGCAAGGAATAAAACAATGCATTAAATGAAAGGAATCAGACGAAGAAAATAATCTTATCTGCCCCTTCTCAAACTATTTTTTTTTCAAACACTCGATTCAAACAACTAATTTTACATTTGTCTTTTATTGGATAAAAAAAGTAGTTAATATGCCTGTGAAGAAAGAAGAATGTGTTAACCACAGGCTGTGGTTAACACATTCTTCTTTTTTTATCCAATAAAAGAGTGTTTGAAAAAAAAATAGTTTGAGAAGGGGCAGATAAGATTATTTTCTTCGTCTGATTCCTTTCATTTAATGCATTGTTTTATTCCTTGCTGTTTTGTAAATAGTTTTCTTGTGCTTTTTTAATCTGGAATGAATAAAAAAAAAAACATTGTACCATGCGGGACTTGATCCCACGAGCTTTGGGACTGAAGGCAGACGCTTTATCAGTTGAGCTATCCAGCCACATTAGATTAGCATTGTCAACTTCTCCTTTAAAACGAACTGCCCCCCACAAAATTCTGGCTACGCCCATGCATATACATGTATATATAAATGCCTTCAGTCAGAGGCTTCTTGAGGTCCGTTGTAGGTCAGACTGCAACAAGACATCCTTCCTGCCCACAGCCATCAGCATCTAGAACAACTCTTTAATGTAGCCAGGATGATGAGTTACGTTTAATTTCCCTCTGGGATAAATAAAGTATGTTTGAAGTTGAATTATATATATTTGTGTATATACAAATGAAGCCATAAAATTACGTTCATTACTTATTAATAACCTACATTGGATTACTTTTAACAAACCTTTTATTGGTTATGCTTACCACACAGCTTATTAAATTAAGCTATCACACATTATCTCAACAATTGAAGTGCTGTTTAGCAATAGGAAGCTAGGCTTTTTTAAGTTCAATTTGATAATCCTTTAAAAAACTAAATGATTTTTAAAACATGGATACTGTATAGTCTTTTACAATATTATCCTGCTGTGCTCCATTTTACCAGTCAAACTCATGGAGATAATTTTTGACCTTGGGTGACCATGATGCCGAAGCTGCTGGATCCACAGGATGGACATCAGGGCAGAGGTGTTTCAGACGCTATGACTGAGAACCTCCTGAATGAGGATGATTATAAACATAGATTACACAAATCCTACACCTTTTTAACTCCACTGCCATGTTGATTGATTTACAACACATGGACATACTGTATTATGGCTACAATTTCCAGTACTCATTACAGATATAAAAAAATATAAAAAAGCTACTTCTTTATTTGTAACTGAAGATGTATCGCTACTCATCTGAGGACCTTTGTCAATTTAATGAAAAATGTTGTGTGTGATTCAAGATATAAAGCTGTGGTGTGCCGTGAGCTTGTGTTATGGAGATTGACACATGCCGATCAATCTCCATTATGCAAGCTTACAGAACACCACAGCTTTATAACTTGAATCACGCACTCCTTTTTTCATTAAATTGAGATTACTCCTCAGATGATTAGCGAAATGTCTTCACTTAAAAAGAAAGTCATGTTGTTTTTTATATCTGTTTTGGTTTGGATTTGCCATGTCAACGATAACTGACAATCTTCATCAGCGTTGTTACTGTATAGGTAATAAAAGCAAAGTTACTTTGCTTATCCTACACTATTGACTTAAAACAAAAAAGCTGTAAGCGATTTACTTTTGAAGATAAGATGGAAGCACAACTTAAAATTGTGTTTTTATTAGAAATTAAGACATACAAAAAAACAAAAGCTTTGTTTTGAAAGTTTGAAAAAAAAATATTTCCGAACTTATCGGTTTGCCATGGAACGGGAAACCGTTTCCAGCACCCCAAGGAGCGCTTGATTGAAAGCAGCACTCTGTTCAGCCTCCTGCCTTCGATGTGCTGCTTCCTTCCTCCGCAGTTCTGCTTCCTCTCTTCTTAAAGCCATTTCCACCCTCAGAATGGCTTCCTCCTGCTCCCTCGCTGCTGCAGCTTGGCATTGCCTCTCCGCAGCTTCTTCTTGTCTTTCTAGTTGCCTTTCTGCAGCAGCGTCTTCTCGTGCTTTTTGGGCATCCTCAAAAATTAAGTGGAAGTGTCCCTCTCGCTGTGCCCGGTTCTTCTCCTCTTGTTCAGTCTGAGCTGTAACAAAGCTTTCTGCTACACATGTCGCTTTGCGCTTTCTATTGCCTAGAAAGAACAAACAAGAAAATGGCTGTTAGATAATTAAGTACAGAGACAGTTTTTAAATAAATTATTTCAATTACAGTTCCTGCTAATTTGGAAAGGTGTTTGCATGATCAAGAATATGCTTCTGTTCATAAAGCAACCTAGCTCTTTTAGGATGGTTAGCAGGTGGGTATAAACAAATGACATGTAGTCTTTTTCAACACTTTGTGTGAATTTAAAAAAAGAACAAGACCATCATTAATCAGAACAAAAAAAAAAAACCGCACACTGAATAATATCAATGATAACCTTCATAAATGATGGTTAAAGTAATAAATGAATAATACATTTTAGCATTAAAACAATTGAATACATGAGAATGTAGTTTTACTACATGTACAGTGTTTTACAAGAAAATAATAAACACAAAAGAAAATTAATATTGACATGATGTTAGACACGGTTGTTGCTGCTTCTTACGTAGTAAGGGGTGTTCTGTGGTGCCGGCCTGCTGCGTGTTGCCCGGCGGAGTGGATGTAGATAGTTGGAGTTGATGTGGTTGGTGAAGGGTTAGAAGTGGGACGGCTTGGAGAGTCCAAAACAGAATCTGAAGAGCCTTCATCTTCAGGGACACTGTCTGCAACAAAAAAAAGTGGAAAAACAGCAACAGAGTACAGTTATGCCAAGTAATGACGACGTAACAGTGTCAAACTCGTTTCTTAAAGAGCGACTAAACCCAAAATTAACTTTTTTTTAGCTGATAAACTCCCTAGAATGTGTATAAAAAGTTTCAGAGCACTATTTCTGTGTAAATTTTCATGTATTTGTGCGTATTAGTTAAAATCGGCAATATTTGGTCTAAAAACGTGTTCACGGTAGCCCTATGGGTTGAACAGAGGTTATTGCACGTTAATTTTACTATTAGCTCAAATGCTCTGTTGTGACATGTCTGCTCCGTTGTGACGTCACATCGTCTCCTGCCTTAATATAAAACTGGAGCCACTCCCCCGAGAAGGTCACTCCCCCTCCAGAGTTCAGGGGTTGGATTAGCGATTAGCAACATAGCATTAGCATTGATGAGTGAAGCTGTTCCAAGAATAGCTCTTCAAACTGATGTTCACCCACCCTTACACCATCAGGGTACAATCCGTTTGGAGGTGAGTACCATTTTACACCTTTCATTCCATAATTTATCTTTTGAGTATATGACGTGTTTCTTCATGTGCTGTGTTTGCGACCTGCAGCTTTGCTTCGGTGTGGCCCCACATAAGGTCGTGGCGTTTTCATCTGTTGCTGATCAACGTTAGTTTGTGTTGTAGTTGTGTTTAAATGCTCTGTTCCCCCCTGAGAATCTGTTCCCCCTGTGTCGGGATCCGACCGTGAGGCGCATCTGAGTTCTGAAACGAGTCCACACTATCGTGTCACAGTTATAGCTCATTTTAATCGACAGCTCCTGGTGATAAATAAATAAATATAAAACCTCCACTAAATAAATAAACCTGGTCTAGAGTGTGGGGTGTAGACTACTGTACAGGTTTTTTATTTATTTATCTCCGACAGAATCTAGTCTGACAAATACAAAGTATCAGCCACCAACACATCATATATAGCCTATTTATAATTTTTATTACTAATATAGAAGGCTGGAAGCAGCTGATAGAGGACAAGAAAACTTCCTGCAAAGATAAGTGTAGGCTTTGTGGTAGGCTAAATCTCATTCAAATTAAAAATATGACTGGAGAAAAATTATTTCTAGCTGCTATTTTTTGATAGTTAATGTCTGGGTTTTTGTTGTTGTTGTTTTTTCATTATTTGAGAGAAAGGGTGCGCGCTCCCGACACAGGGGGAACAGATTCTCACGGGGGAACAGAAATTCGCACAGCACCTGCGTTCTTTTGTTGCAAATAATGTTGTGGATCAAGGTATTTGTAAAATAATAATAATAATCTGTGCAGCAGTATTTATTTTGCACTGGGTCATCTGTTTGACAGGTCAACAAAGTGATAGAACAGTAATGTTTCTCAAGTATGTTTTTTTGTAAGGTGATTAAAAATGTGTTGTTGTTTTTAGCTCCATGAGGCGTTCCACATCCAGGGAATCTGAGCCGTGCAGCAGTCCCAAACACTCGAGACCACCTTCAGGATGCTCCACCCGCAGGATGGTCCACCTGCCATCCACAAACAAACACCAAGGTCTCAGCTGCACCCAACATTGTCGTGGATGGAGGTCTCAAGAGATGACGCAGCTCTGGCCGAGACTCTGCATCATCTTCCGCTGAATTTGAAATACATGTCACACATTTGGCACTTCGCATCTGGTTCTGTGAACTTCTTTTAGAATAGGATACCCTTTATGTAAATTACTATGTGCTTGTGTTAAATTATTATTTATGTTTTCTTCTAACCCTGTGTGGACTGGGCACCTGGGTGGTCTGTAACACAGGTGTACACACCCACCTGTTCACATCTGGCCATAACCTATGTCAGAAAGGGATTTTTTTATAAGTCATAAATTCAAGTACAGGAAACTTTTAAATTTTAACGTTTAAAAATGTATGCTTCCTATAACTTTTTTAATAATGTACAATTTGGATTACTCTAATTGATTATTGCACTTTGTTTCTTTTGTTTTACAATATTTAATATTTGCACACCTGAAACAATTATAATTTATATTAAATTTAAACATTACTTTGTAAAAATTGCTGATGTAAACATGTTTATTAAATGTTTGTTTAAATTATGCATGCATCTGAGAGAAATGCAATTTCAATCCTGTGTATGTTCTGTACATATTGCAGTTTGGACAATAAAGTTGACTTTTAAATTTGACTTTGATGTATGACTTGGAAATGTATTTATCAATACAGAGGTCTGTAAAGAAAGAAATTGATTACAAAAACTAGTTGTTTATGATTCATTTTATTAACAGTAAGTTAATTCAAAACAACAAAAGTTTCTGTGTCGTGTCACACGGGACACCACCTCCAGCTCGTCTGTATGGATGCAGTGGACAGAAGAGAAAGCAGTCCCAACCACCTTCATGATGCTGCACCTGCCAGCCAGAAACAAACACCAGGGTCTCAGCTGTACCAACATTGTCGTGGATGCAGGTCTCAGGAGAAGCAGCAGCTCTGGCCGAGACTGCATCATCATGGGATCGTCTTACTCTGCGTGGCTGCTGCATGGGTGCTTGAGTCATCACAGTTCTCTGAAAAAAACATTTGAAAGGATACAGTATTGTTAAATTCATTGCAATTTGTTTGGTTTGCATTGAAAAAATATAATTTCTCATAAATCTTACCAGCTGTGCTCAGTTTTGATTAGCTGACACATAGCTTAAACATATACTGTATGCACGTCCTAACAAATATATCATACAAGCTTATAGAATGTTTCTAAACACGGATCTTTGGAAAACAAATAAAATATTTTACCACTGTTTAGTGCTCATTTATAGTCAATTCAAAAAACAACGTGTGTTCAGTTCTAGGTTGCATATTAAAATTAAGCCAAAACGTCAAAAAAACGAGGGTAGATTAAATCAATATTTTAAAATAAAATATATTATGAAACGTTACTTTTGTAATGTGCTAAGTAATAAGATGTGGTGAATTAAAGTCACTGCAGCTGGACTACAACTCCGTTGTGATCCAAACAAAGACAAAAACACAACCGTACACCTCATGCCATGCAGCCAAACACAGGTTTTTCATGTGTTCAGAAGCATACGCTTAAAGCTCCACTGACATGATTTTTTAACTTTTCATAAAATGGCTCAACATATATAAATTTTAAGATTGAACTCTGATCGTTTTTGCTATAACAATGTTAAATGAATGAAAATTCCTCTCAAAAATAGTTTAAAATTAGCGCCGTTTTTTACACGGTATTTTAGGGTTTTTCCGGTCACGTGACCGTGACGTCAGAACAAGAAATCTACTCCCAACACGCATTTAGAAACAATTGCAGATAATGCAGACTTATCAGACGAATTTAGCAATTTAAAAGTTGATCTTTGAGCGATTTGTGTTTAGTTCGTGATGCAGAAGTTATTTTAGTGATCAACAAGAAACATAAATGTTTATTAGTGCCTCTTAGAGGGTTCTTTTTAACGAGAGGTTTCACATTCATCAAGTGAGCAGCAGGTGGCAGCAACGCTATCCTGATAACTGTTTTTCAGAGGACTCAAACGGTAATACATTATTAATTTATCTAATATTCATTCAACATTAATTTATAGTCTAAAAACATGAGTCCTTTTTAAATTATACATTTACATAAATGTTAATATATGACTGACTGATCACAAAACAAACACACACACCCTGATGATCAGCTATTTTATCAATATATGTTATTTTGACAGATATAAATTTCTTTTTAAATGTAATGATTATATTATTATTGTAATAAATTATCTGGTTTATTTTAGAAGTTTATTCAAACATACGTTCTGAAAAACACCATTCTGTTGTACATTTCATCATGGTTTTTCACTATATAAATAAATATAAGAACAGTAGTTTCTACGTCAATCATTACATTTAAAAAGAAATTTATATCTGTCAAAATAACATATATTGATAAAATAGCTGATCATCAGGGTGTGTGTGTTTGTTTTGTGATCAGTCAGTCATATATTAACATTTATGTAAATGTATAATTTAAAAAGGACTCATGTTTTTAGACTATAAATTAATGTTGAATGAATATTAGATAAATTAATAATGTATTACCGTTTGAGTCCTCTGAAAAACAGTTATCAGGATAGCGTTGCTGCCACCTGCTGCTCACTTGATGAATGTGAAACCTCTCGTTAAAAAGAACCCTCTAAGAGGCACTAATAAACATTTATGTTTCTTGTTGATCACTAAAATAACTTCTGCATCACGAACTAAACACAAATCGCTCAAAGATCAACTTTTAAATTGCTAAATTCGTCTGATAAGTCTGCATTATCTGCAATTGTTTCTAAATGCGTGTTGGGAGTAGATTTCTTGTTCTGACGTCACGGTCACGTGACCGGAAAAACCCTAAAATACCGTGTAAAAAAACGGCGCTAATTTTAAACTATTTTTGAGAGGAATTTTCATTCATTTAACATTGTTATAGCAAAAACGATCAGAGTTCAATCTTAAAATTTATATATGTTGAGCCATTTTATGAAAAGTTAAAAAATCATGTCAGTGGAGCTTTAAGCAATGTGTGATTAAATACACGCAACAACATTTTAGAACTGTTATTTTAGTACAAGTTTAGGCATTTACTTACTGAAGACGCGACTATCCGCCATTTTGAAATCTAAACTTGGGGAGGGGTGAGAGTTCACCACTAGAGGGGGCGTGAACACTGGACAACCCACAACCTCCTCCCCTGCTTGACTCTCTACACGCCCATTTTGAGAGAAATTTTGAAAATGGCCTGGGGGAGGAGTTACCGTCTCAACCTGGGTTTAGTCTCACTTTAAGACAGGGTATATACAGAAATTCTTGAGTTAAATTTAATACCTTTTTAAAACCATCACAATATTTTTTATACCATCACGACACTGAGTTGCAACCATTGTATTTCAGTTCAGAGAAACTAATTGTAAAGTTATAAATTACTGTAATTATCTTCCTAAACTTTGGTCGTAAATGTAGTTTTATAACAATAACTGGATACATCAATTTGACTCTTGTCTCAATAAAATCACTGACCTATTATTTAAATCTAACCCAAGACAAAAAGTTATTTAACTGTTCCCACACATAACATATCTCTAATGGCAAACAAAAACTGTAAACTTGAAAACAAAATGGTTTAAAATAATTCAACACTGAACACAAACAAGCACAATTCAAAAAGAGGGGGGAAAATAATAACTACTCTATATTTCAGCCTGTAAGTCAGTTTTTTGCGAAATTTACATGCCCTTGGACTTATAGGCCAAAGTGACATATTTATAGAATTTTTTTCCATATTTTTAAACCATTTTTGGACAGATATGACCATTTGCATTCATTCTGACTGAACCAAAAACAGCTGCAACACCTCAGCGAATTTGACCATTAAAGTACAGTACAGTACATTTATTAAGCAAATGATAGACTCAGACTTACCTCTGCTATCATTTCGAGCTAACAAATAATTGTTTAGGTGCTATTTATTGTTAAATTTCAGATAAACGAGCGCATGCATTCTTCCTGGTTCTTGTGTCTGCGCGCGCAAAACTAGTTTTAAATAAAGCAGATTTGACCATTAAAGTACATTTATTAACAAAATGTTAGACTGAGACACACCTCTGCTATAATTTCGAGCTAACAAATAATTGTTTAAGTACTTTTTAATGTTAAATTTCAGATAAACAAGCTGCGTTTCTTCTTCCTGGTTCTCGTCCTCTGCGCGTGCACGTTCACGAGCACCCGCGCGAAACCGTTTTTAAATAAAGCAGATTTGACCATTAAAGCACATTTGTTAAGAAAACGTTAGACTGAGACACACCTTTGATATAATTTCGAGCTAACAAATAATTGTTTAAGTATTTTTCTTCAGAGAAAGGAGCCGCTCCTCCCTCCATCTTTTTTTTTTTTTCAGAAAAACCTCTCGGCTGTTACTGAAGCTAGTCTCCGGTCGTTTTGCAGTCCTAAAATGCTAACAAGCAGTTGCATGACTCACTGGAAATATGCTTAAAGTTAGAAGAAAACACTCACCATCTACTATAGATTGCAGAAGAGCAGTGGCTGTGTCAAGGCCAGTCTCCCTCCCACTGTTGGCTGGACGTCGGCCGTAAATCGCGTCCATTTGGTCAAACCACTTCCAACTTCTTCGGTCTGCTCCGCTCCTCCCATTGTGGTCCTTAATCACTTTATAGTCACTTTTTAGTTTTTTAAGCTTTGATCTAATTTGTTTTGGTGTGCGATGGAAGCCCTGCGCCGCCATCTGCGAAGACACCTCTTGAAGAATCCTTTCATTGCGCTTCATCCCATCCAGCTCGCTCTGAATATTTTCATCGACCAGCAAATACAGAAAAGCCTGAACCTCCGCGTTTGACCACAGTTGTGAAATGATTATTACCCTGTGTAAATACTCAAAAATATGCTCCTCTGACTTGTTGTTGTCTATTATGGCGGGTGAAAAAGAAAATGGCGGTTTGGATTTCCTGGAAGACTGAATCTCCACCCTCCAACCTGAATCTCCGCCCTCCAACCTAGGAATACACCCCCTGACCAATCAGTGACAAACACTGTGCTGATGTCATAACTGGACCCAACAAGAACAAGACCTAGTACCTAAGTCAAGAAGGTCCCCAAAATAGGGTGGGTTCCTCCTCTACAGGCCCTGTGGATACACTCAACAACTAGTTATTAACTAGGTATGAAGGAGATCGAACGAGCGCGAACAGGCCCTGTGGATAAGGGGCATTATAGGCTGTGTCCCAATCCAACGGCTGCATACTTCGAAGGACCCGGCCTACCCAGTCAACGTAGGCTGGGTCCGTCAAAGTCCACGTAGACCGGAAGTCCACGGCTGTGAATTTTTTTTTGGTGAGAGGTCTAGCCTTCACGGTTACGTCGGCGTATGTCCTGTCGCTTAGCAACCGGGACGGCGCTCAGCCCAGAGCCATATATATAGAGAGTTCCGACACTCTTTGATGTCGCCGACAGGCGGTCAATCGTTCCAAACAACGGCTATGGAAACCTTGTGGAGCTGCGCCCTCTGGCGGCGACGGAGCACTACTGCAGGCAGCTTCAGACTGTTACCCAGAGCCATGGAACAAATCGCCCCCTCCATGACCCACGTGACTTCCGCATTCCATTCTTACAATGGAACTCTATGGGAGTGTCGCAACTATCACTTTATATGGCTCTGGCTCAGCCTAAGGAAGAAAGAAGCTCGAAATGTTGTTGTTTTTACTGCTTTTTTAATTCTAGAG
>JBBPBX010064161.1:0-20332 GCA_038048925.1 Garcialebias charrua | reverse complement strand
TATATATATATATATATAGCACTTTGTTTCAGCTGTGGCTGTGTTAAAGTGCTTTATAAACAAAGATGATGATGATGATGATGATATGTGCACATGTGCATGTGTAATTAGACTCTGGAGTCTGGTCTGTTGAAATGTTTCCATTTGATTTTGTTTTCATGAAGAGCAACAGAATGATCTGAACCTGAGCACTTTTCTGTTTTACAGAGGGGGCGGGGAGTGGTGATTTTTTTTATTTTTTTTTATTTTTTTATTTATAAAAAAAACAAGTACAAAAAAAACTTACAATGTCAAACAAGGCTCGAGACTTAAGGCATGCATAGCATAAAAGAGAATAAAGGCACATAAACAAAAACAATAATGAGTTTTGGGCAGCTTACAACAGAAATTCGTTACAGATTGTTTTAGTTTTTAAAGCTTTTGCATTAGTACAATACTTTAAAGTAGATAAGTAAGAGGAAATATAATTAGAAAACACTATAAATCTAGGTTTTAGCAAGGAGAATTTACAGCTGTGGATGTAAAATTTGGCTAAGAGTAGTATTAAATTTACAACAAAAACTTTCTCACTTGAAATATTTGGACAAAAGAAACCAAACAGTATAGTTTTAGCATCAAATGGTAGGTCAATTTCTAACTTTCTATTTACATACATGAAAATGTCTTTCCAGAACACCTGAGTATGAGAACAGTCCCAGAAGAGATGGATGATGGTCTCCTCAGAGCTGTGGCAGAGTGAACACATTGGGTCTACGTTTGGACGGTACTTGGAGATTATATAGTTTACAGGATAACATTTATGCAGAATCTTTAGGGACACTTCTCGAATCTTATTAGTTATAAAGTATTTTCTAGGTAACAACCAAACATCTTTCCAACAGATATCATTAAATAAATTATCCCAGAAGAATATAGAAGCAGGTTTACTAATGCTGTCTCTAATTATTAATTCTCTAATACATTTGTTATTAGTTTTTTCACTTAAAAAAGGGTCAGAGTTACCTATGAATAATTCTTCAGTTAAATAGTTCGTGCTGTTTTGTACAGGATTTGACATCAACATTTCAACACGGGGAGTGGTGATGTCATCAGGAGGAGGGGCAGTGATGATGTCATCAGGAGGAGGAGAGCATCCTTCATCACACAGGAGGAGAGGACACGGAGCAGAGATAAAACAAAGGAGGAGAAGACTGATGGTGCATGAGAGGACAGACAGACAGACAGACAGACAGACAGACAGACAGACAGACAGACAGACAGACAGTTAGTTGGAGGCTTTAGAGTCCGTCCTCTGGGCCTGGTACCAGATCAGTTGAGAGGAGGGAGGAGCCATGATGGGCAAAGATTACATGTTGGCCATCATCATTGTGAACTATGACGGTGAGACACACACACACACACGCACACACGCACGCACGCACGCACACACGCACGCACACACACACACCACCACACACACACACACACACACACACACACACACACACACACACACACATGGAGCATGGTCACAGCACTGCTCACTTTTTGCATCAACTCCCCAAACGGAGCAGCTGTCATCTTTCTTTGTGTGGAGTTCATGTTCAGATCCAGATGTTCCAGACTCAAGCAGAGAATGGAGCTGGTCCAACTCTGCACCTGCTGCTGGAAGCTTCTTCTTGGTTGAGCTGCAGCTCATTGTCTTCCAGGATAAGTGAAGGTGGAGTGTTTCAAATGTCCAACAGTCTGACAGAAACATCTGGACGTCCAACTCCTTCAGACTGAAGAAGTCTGAGGAACCTCGTTCCTGGTTCACGTGGTTGTGGTCGACAGCATCTCGGCTTTTCTGCAGCCTCATGAAAATGAATTGACTCGATACGAATCTGATTAAAAGTTTGGACCTTCTTCTTCAAAGCCAAGATGTCTGCGCTCTCAGGAGCTGCAGCTTCACTGGCTCCTGGTGCAATCCCAGTTTTTAGGAGTTTTGAAATTGACTCACAGCCTGACTCTGAGCTTTATGTGTGTGAATCATAGCCGAACTGAACTGATGAGAATAAGAGCAGATTTACCATGGAATACAGCAGCGATCTGCGAACAAATCTACGCTGGGCAGAATGCAGATCCTAAAGTCATCTACCTGTAAGTTCAGCAGGAATGCTCAAACAGGAAGTGCTGCTCCTGACTTAAGGGTGCAAATAAGGCTAAAAGCTACCGCTAGGGCTGGCAAACTACTGATACCCTCTCTCTTTCTGTCGAATGTCCGAATGTTGAAGGAATGTGCCAATCATCTCTGTGAGGTGCTGGCCGACATCTTTAATACCTCACCCAACCTGGCAACATTTTCCAGGCTGCAACCACCATCCCAATCCCAAAGAGCTCCACAGTGACTGGTCTGAATGACTATCAGCCAGTGGCCTCACCCTGATAGTCACTAAATGCTTAAAAAACTGGTCATGGTAAATGGTAAATGGAGCTTATTTATATAGCGCTTTCCAGCCCCCTGTGAGGAGCCCCAAAGCGCTTTACAATACCAACCATCCACCCATTCATTCAGACATTCATACACCGGTAGTGGTAGCCTGCCTTGCAAGGCGCCATCCAGACCTACCGGGAGCAACTTGTCATGACTCACATCAAAACATCAAAGAGGACCCTCATCAGTACACATACCATGAGAACCGATCAACAGAGGACGCCATCTCCTCCGTGGTCCACACTGCTCTCACCCACCTGGATCAGAAGGACTCATACGTGCGTCTGCTCTTTGTGGACTTCACATCTGCCTTCAACACCATGATCCCCCAAACTCTGATAGACAAACTATCTACACTTGGACTAAGCCCCTCTATTTGTAACTGGGTACTAGACTTCTTAACAAACAGACCACAGTCCGTGAAGATCCACAACTTCTCCTCCTCCACCATTACCCTCAGCACTGGCTCTCCTCAAGGATGTGTGTTGAGCCCTCTTCTGTTCACTCTGCTCACATATGATTGTACAGCCACACTTCCAGGCTGTCATATTGTAAAGTTTGCAGATGATACAGCTGTGGTGGGATGCATCACAAACAATGATGAGTCCAGCTACAGACAGGAGGTGGAACACCTGGAGAGCTGGTGCAAAGAGAATAATCTTCACATGAATGTGAAGAAGACAAAGGAGATGATTGTGGACTTCAGAAGGAACAAACACACCCATGCCCCACTGAACATAGGTGGATCTGCAGTGGAAGTGGTCTCCAGCTACAAATACTTGGGTGTACACATGAATGATAACCTCAGCTGGAGCAACAACACCACCAGCCTGATCAAGAAAGGTCATCAGAGACTCTACTTCCTCAGACGGCTGAGACGAGCTGGTCTGAGCAGCCCAGTTCTCACCTCCTTCTACAGGTGTGCAGTGGAGAGCATCCTGTGCTCCAGCATCAACGTGTGGCATGGAGGCTGCACAGTTGCAGAGAGGAAAGCTCTGCAGAGAGTGGTGAAGGCTGCACAGAAGATGTTGGAGTCAGTCTCCCCACCATCACAGACATTTACACCTCCAGATGCAGGAAAAGAGCCACCTGCATCATGAAAGACCTCACTCACCCAGCACACTCACTCTTTGCCCCACTCCCCTCAGGACGGAGGTTGAGGAGCATCAAATGTAGAACCACTAGACTGAGGAACAGCTTCTACCCTGAGGCTGTTAGACTCATGAATAAATAAATAATATGAATAATCCACTTAAGTTGTTTACTTGGTGGGGTAACTTCAGTTTGCTTTGGACTACTCTGACTGACGAAGCCCTCTGGAGTGAGGGTGAAACGTTTCTACTAAAAAGAAACTGTCCAGATGAACTGATTGAGAATGAGCGGAATATGAATAATCACTGTGAAATATCACATCATGTTGCTGCTGATCTGTTTCATGTTGCTGCTGATCTGTTTCATGTTGCTGTTGATCTGTTTCATGTTGCTGCTGATCTGTTTCATGTTGTTGCTGATCTGTTTCATGTTGCTGCTGATCTGTTTCATGTTGCTGCTGATCTGTTTCATGTTGCTGCTGATCTGTTTCATGTTGCTGCTGATCTGTTTCATGTTGCTGCTGATCTGTTTCATGTTGCTGATCTGTTTCATGTCTGATCTGTTTCATGTTGCTGCTGATCTGTTTCATGTTGCTGCTGATCTGTTTCATGTTGCTGATCTGTTTCATGTTGCTGCTGATCTGTTTCATGTTGCTGCTGATCTGTTTCATGTTGCTGATCTGTTTCATGTTGCTGATCTGTTTCATGTTGCTGATCTGTTTCATGTTGCTGATCTGTTTCATGTTGCTGCTGATCTGTTTCATGTTGCTGATCTGTTTCATGTTGCTGATCTGTTTCATGTTGCTGATCTGTTTCATGTTGCTGCTGATCTGTTTCATGTTGCTGATCTGTTTCATGTTGCTGCTGATCTGTTTCATGTTGCTGCTGATCTGTTTCATGTTGCTGCTGATCTGTTTCATGTTGCTGCTGATCTGTTTCATGTTGCTGTCTGTTTCATGTTGCTGCTGATCTGTTTCATGTTGCTGCTGATCTGTTTCATGTTGCTGCTGATCTGTTTCATGTTGCTGCTGATCTGTTTCATGTTGCTGCTGATCTGTTTCATGTTGCTGCTGATCTGTTTCATGTTGCTGCTGATCTGTTTCATGTTGCTGCTGATCTGTTTCATGTTGCTGCTGATCTGTTTCATGTTGCTGCTGATCTGTTTCATGTTGCTGCTGATCTGTTTCATGTTGCTGCTGATCTGTTTCATGTTGCTGCTGATCTGTTTCATGTTGCTGCTGATCTGTTTCATGTTGCTGCTGATCTGTTTCATGTTGCTGCTGATCTGTTTCATGTTGCTGCTGATCTGTTTCATGTTGCTGCTGATCTGTTTCATGTTGCTGCTGATCTGTTTCATGTTGCTGCTGATCTGTTTCATGTTGCTGCTGATCTGTTTCATGTTGCTGCTGATCTGTTTCATGTTGCTGCTGATCTGTTTCATGTTGCTGCTGATCTGTTTCATGTTGCTGCTGATCTGTTTCATGTTGCTGCTGATCTGTTTCATGTTGCTGCTGATCTGTTTCATGTTGCTGCTGATCTGTTTCATGTTGCTGCTGATCTGTTTCATGTTGCTGCTGATCTGTTTCATGTTGCTGCTGATCTGTTTCATGTTGCTGCTGATCTGTTTCATGTTGCTGCTGATCTGTTTCATGTTGCTGCTGATCTGTTTCATGTTGCTGCTGATCTGTTTCATGTTGCTGCTGATCTGTTTCATGTTGCTGCTGATCTGTTTCATGTTGCTGCTGATCTGTTTCATGTTGCTGCTGATCTGTTTCATGTTGCTGCTGATCTGTTTCATGTTGCTGCTGATCTGTTTCATGTTGCTGCTGATCTGTTTCATGTTGCTGCTGATCTGTTTCATGTTGCTGCTGATCTGTTTCATGTTGCTGCTGATCTGTTTCATGTTGCTGCTGATCTGTTTCATGTTGCTGCTGATCTGTTTCATGTTGCTGCTGATCTGTTTCATGTTGCTGCTGATCTGTTTCATGTTGCTGCTGATCTGTTTCATGTTGCTGCTGATCTGTTTCATGTTGCTGCTGATCTGTTTCATGTTGCTGCTGATCTGTTTCATGTTGCTGCTGATCTGTTTCATGTTGCTGCTGATCTGTTTCATGTTGCTGCTGATCTGTTTCATGTTGCTGCTGATCTGTTTCATGTTGCTGCTGATCTGTTTCATGTTGCTGCTGATCTGTTTCATGTTGCTGCTGATCTGTTTCATGTTGCTGCTGATCTGTTTCATGTTGCTGCTGATCTGTTTCATGTTGCTGCTGATCTGTTTCATGTTGCTGCTGATCTGTTTCATGTTGCTGCTGATCTGTTTCATGTTGCTGCTGATCTGTTTCATGTTGCTGCTGATCTGTTTCATGTTGCTGCTGATCTGTTTCATGTTGCTGCTGATCTGTTTCATGTTGCTGCTGATCTGTTTCATGTTGCTGCTGATCTGTTTCATGTTGCTGCTGATCTGTTTCATGTTGCTGCTGATCTGTTTCATGTTGCTGCTGATCTGTTTCATGTTGCTGCTGATCTGTTTCATGTTGCTGCTGATCTGTTTCATGTTGCTGCTGATCTGTTTCATGTTGCTGCTGATCTGTTTCATGTTGCTGCTGATCTGTTTCATGTTGCTGCTGATCTGTTTCATGTTGCTGCTGATCTGTTTCATGTTGCTGCTGATCTGTTTCATGTTGCTGCTGATCTGTTTCATGTTGCTGCTGATCTGTTTCATGTTGCTGCTGATCTGTTTCATGTTGCTGCTGATCTGTTTCATGTTGCTGCTGATCTGTTTCATGTTGCTGCTGATCTGTTTCATGTTGCTGCTGATCTGTTTCATGTTGCTGCTGATCTGTTTCATGTTGCTGCTGATCTGTTTCATGTTGCTGCTGATCTGTTTCATGTTGCTGCTGATCTGTTTCATGTTGCTGCTGATCTGTTTCATGTTGCTGCTGATCTGTTTCATGTTGCTGCTGATCTGTTTCATGTTGCTGCTGATCTGTTTCATGTTGCTGCTGATCTGTTTCATGTTGCTGCTGATCTGTTTCATGTTGCTGCTGATCTGTTTCATGTTGCTGCTGATCTGTTTCATGTTGCTGCTGATCTGTTTCATGTTGCTGCTGATCTGTTTCATGTTGCTGCTGATCTGTTTCATGTTGCTGCTGATCTGTTTCATGTTGCTGCTGATCTGTTTCATGTTGCTGCTGATCTGTTTCATGTTGCTGCTGATCTGTTTCATGTTGCTGCTGATCTGTTTCATGTTGCTGCTGATCTGTTTCATGTTGCTGCTGATCTGTTTCATGTTGCTGCTGATCTGTTTCATGTTGCTGCTGATCTGTTTCATGTTGCTGCTGATCTGTTTCATGTTGCTGCTGATCTGTTTCATGTTGCTGCTGATCTGTTTCATGTTGCTGCTGATCTGTTTCATGTTGCTGCTGATCTGTTTCATGTTGCTGCTGATCTGTTTCATGTTGCTGCTGATCTGTTTCATGTTGCTGCTGATCTGTTTCATGTTGCTGCTGATCTGTTTCATGTTGCTGCTGATCTGTTTCATGTTGCTGCTGATCTGTTTCATGTTGCTGCTGATCTGTTTCATGTTGCTGCTGATCTGTTTCATGTTGCTGCTGATCTGTTTCATGTTGCTGCTGATCTGTTTCATGTTGCTGCTGATCTGTTTCATGTTGCTGCTGATCTGTTTCATGTTGCTGCTGATCTGTTTCATGTTGCTGCTGATCTGTTTCATGTTGCTGCTGATCTGTTTCATGTTGCTGCTGATCTGTTTCATGTTGCTGCTGATCTGTTTCATGTTGCTGCTGATCTGTTTCATGTTGCTGCTGATCTGTTTCATGTTGCTGCTGATCTGTTTCATGTTGCTGCTGATCTGTTTCATGTTGCTGCTGATCTGTTTCATGTTGCTGCTGATCTGTTTCATGTTGCTGCTGATCTGTTTCATGTTGCTGCTGATCTGTTTCATGTTGCTGCTGATCTGTTTCATGTTGCTGCTGATCTGTTTCATGTTGCTGCTGATCTGTTTCATGTTGCTGCTGATCTGTTTCATGTTGCTGCTGATCTGTTTCATGTTGCTGCTGATCTGTTTCATGTTGCTGCTGATCTGTTTCATGTTGCTGCTGATCTGTTTCATGTTGCTGCTGATCTGTTTCATGTTGCTGCTGATCTGTTTCATGTTGCTGCTGATCTGTTTCATGTTGCTGCTGATCTGTTTCATGTTGCTGCTGATCTGTTTCATGTTGCTGCTGATCTGT
Organism: Garcialebias charrua; assembly: GCA_038048925.1. Taxonomy (NCBI): domain Eukaryota; kingdom Metazoa; phylum Chordata; class Actinopteri; order Cyprinodontiformes; family Rivulidae; genus Garcialebias; species Garcialebias charrua. The sequence continues at coordinate 12,539 of JBBPBX010064161.1, read as the reverse complement.
TTCATGTTGCTGCTGATCTGTTTCATGTTGCTGCTGATCTGTTTCATGTTGCTGCTGATCTGTTTCATGTTGCTGCTGATCTGTTTCATGTTGCTGCTGATCTGTTTCATGTTGCTGCTGATCTGTTTCATGTTGCTGCTGATCTGTTTCATGTTGCTGCTGATCTGTTTCATGTTGCTGCTGATCTGTTTCATGTTGCTGCTGATCTGTTTCATGTTGCTGCTGATCTGTTTCATGTTGCTGCTGATCTGTTTCATGTTGCTGCTGATCTGTTTCATGTTGCTGCTGATCTGTTTCATGTTGCTGCTGATCTGTTTCATGTTGCTGCTGATCTGTTTCATGTTGCTGCTGATCTGTTTCATGTTGCTGCTGATCTGTTTCATGTTGCTGCTGATCTGTTTCATGTTGCTGCTGATCTGTTTCATGTTGCTGCTGATCTGTTTCATGTTGCTGCTGATCTGTTTCATGTTGCTGCTGATCTGTTTCATGTTGCTGCTGATCTGTTTCATGTTGCTGCTGATCTGTTTCATGTTGCTGCTGATCTGTTTCATGTTGCTGCTGATCTGTTTCATGTTGCTGCTGATCTGTTTCATGTTGCTGCTGATCTGTTTCATGTTGCTGCTGATCTGTTTCATGTTGCTGCTGATCTGTTTCATGTTGCTGCTGATCTGTTTCATGTTGCTGCTGATCTGTTTCATGTTGCTGCTGATCTGTTTCATGTTGCTGCTGATCTGTTTCATGTTGCTGCTGATCTGTTTCATGTTGCTGCTGATCTGTTTCATGTTGCTGCTGATCTGTTTCATGTTGCTGCTGATCTGTTTCATGTTGCTGCTGATCTGTTTCATGTTGCTGCTGATCTGTTTCATGTTGCTGCTGATCTGTTTCATGTTGCTGCTGATCTGTTTCATGTTGCTGCTGATCTGTTTCATGTTGCTGCTGATCTGTTTCATGTTGCTGCTGATCTGTTTCATGTTGCTGCTGATCTGTTTCATGTTGCTGCTGATCTGTTTCATGTTGCTGCTGATCTGTTTCATGTTGCTGCTGATCTGTTTCATGTTGCTGCTGATCTGTTTCATGTTGCTGCTGATCTGTTTCATGTTGCTGCTGATCTGTTTCATGTTGCTGCTGATCTGTTTCATGTTGCTGCTGATCTGTTTCATGTTGCTGCTGATCTGTTTCATGTTGCTGCTGATCTGTTTCATGTTGCTGCTGATCTGTTTCATGTTGCTGCTGATCTGTTTCATGTTGCTGTTGATCTGTTTCATGTTGCTGATCTGTTTCATGTTGCTGCTGATCTGTTTCATGTTGCTGCTGATCTGTTTCATGTTGCTGCTGATCTGTTTCATGTTGCTGCTGATCTGTTTCATGTTGCTGCTGATCTGTTTCATGTTGCTGCTGATCTGTTTCATGTTGCTGCTGATCTGTTTCATGTTGCTGCTGATCTGTTTCATGTTGCTGCTGATCTGTTTCATGTTGCTGCTGATCTGTTTCATGTTGCTGCTGATCTGTTTCATGTTGCTGCTGATCTGTTTCATGTTGCTGCTGATCTGTTTCATGTTGCTGCTGATCTGTTTCATGTTGCTGCTGATCTGTTTCATGTTGCTGCTGATCTGTTTCATGTTGCTGCTGATCTGTTTCATGTTGCTGCTGATCTGTTTCATGTTGCTGCTGATCTGTTTCATGTTGCTGCTGATCTGTTTCATGTTGCTGCTGATCTGTTTCATGTTGCTGCTGATCTGTTTCATGTTGCTGCTGATCTGTTTCATGTTGCTGCTGATCTGTTTCATGTTGCTGCTGATCTGTTTCATGTTGCTGCTGATCTGTTTCATGTTGCTGCTGATCTGTTTCATGTTGCTGCTGATCTGTTTCATGTTGCTGCTGATCTGTTTCATGTTGCTGCTGATCTGTTTCATGTTGCTGCTGATCTGTTTCATGTTGCTGCTGATCTGTTTCATGTTGCTGCTGATCTGTTTCATGTTGCTGCTGATCTGTTTCATGTTGCTGCTGATCTGTTTCATGTTGCTGCTGATCTGTTTCATGTTGCTGCTGATCTGTTTCATGTTGCTGCTGATCTGTTTCATGTTGCTGCTGATCTGTTTCATGTTGCTGCTGATCTGTTTCATGTTGCTGCTGATCTGTTTCATGTTGCTGCTGATCTGTTTCATGTTGCTGCTGATCTGTTTCATGTTGCTGCTGATCTGTTTCATGTTGCTGCTGATCTGTTTCATGTTGCTGCTGATCTGTTTCATGTTGCTGCTGATCTGTTTCATGTTGCTGCTGATCTGTTTCATGTTGCTGCTGATCTGTTTCATGTTGCTGCTGATCTGTTTCATGTTGCTGCTGATCTGTTTCATGTTGCTGCTGATCTGTTTCATGTTGCTGCTGATCTGTTTCATGTTGCTGCTGATCTGTTTCATGTTGCTGCTGATCTGTTTCATGTTGCTGCTGATCTGTTTCATGTTGCTGCTGATCTGTTTCATGTTGCTGCTGATCTGTTTCATGTTGCTGCTGATCTGTTTCATGTTGCTGCTGATCTGTTTCATGTTGCTGCTGATCTGTTTCATGTTGCTGCTGATCTGTTTCATGTTGCTGCTGATCTGTTTCATGTTGCTGCTGATCTGTTTCATGTTGCTGCTGATCTGTTTCATGTTGCTGCTGATCTGTTTCATGTTGCTGCTGATCTGTTTCATGTTGCTGCTGATCTGTTTCATGTTGCTGCTGATCTGTTTCATGTTGCTGCTGATCTGTTTCATGTTGCTGCTGATCTGTTTCATGTTGCTGCTGATCTGTTTCATGTTGCTGCTGATCTGTTTCATGTTGCTGCTGATCTGTTTCATGTTGCTGCTGATCTGTTTCATGTTGCTGCTGATCTGTTTCATGTTGCTGCTGATCTGTTTCATGTTGCTGCTGATCTGTTTCATGTTGCTGCTGATCTGTTTCATGTTGCTGCTGATCTGTTTCATGTTGCTGCTGATCTGTTTCATGTTGCTGCTGATCTGTTTCATGTTGCTGCTGATCTGTTTCATGTTGCTGCTGATCTGTTTCATGTTGCTGCTGATCTGTTTCATGTTGCTGCTGATCTGTTTCATGTTGCTGCTGATCTGTTTCATGTTGCTGCTGATCTGTTTCATGCTGCTCTCTTCATTCCTGCTCGTCTGCTCACACAGACTCCTGTTCGTGCTGCTGTTTGGCGTATTGTGTTTATTGTTTTTATGTTATTGGTTTTTATTGTATTTTTAGTTAACATTTTTCCTGTTTTTCTTTTATATTTTATACTTTTGTTTGATGTAACTGGGACCCTGTGTACACAATTTTGTTCCACCACATGTACCACATGTGGTGTGAATGACTAAATCACCTTGAATCCTTGAATTCTTGAAAGTAATCTTGATGATCACTGGCTGCAGAGAGATGGAACCAGCCCCAGAGGTCAGCTGTCAGTGGCTCAGGAGGCTTGTTCGGAGGTCCGGTGTCTTCCTCAGATTCCTCTGGAATTCCTTTTGTTGATGGTGTTTGTGTCTCTGCAGACAACATCTGGACTGACCACAACCTCCTCCTGGATCCAGACCTTCCATCTGGTTGGAGAACCATCAACGACTCCACAGGAACATACTACTGGCACGTTCCCACCGGCACCACCCAGTGGCAGCACCCTCGCCTTGTGGGGACACCACCGCCTCTTGAAACACAGGTGACAACAAAAGGTTTACTTTTAAAAAGTTAGTCTAGTTAGAGAGGCTAGAGTCCTGCAGCCGTATCCACGTCTTAAAGGACATGTCTCACCCTGACATCTTAAAGGACATGTCTCACCCTGACATCTTAAAGGACATGTCTCACCCTGACATCTTAAAGGACATGTCTCACCCTGACATCTTAAAGGACATGTCTCACCCTGACATCTTAAAGGACATGTCTCACCCTGACATCTTAAAGGACATGTCTCACCCTGACATCTTAAAGGACATGTCTCACCCTGACATCTTAAAGGACATGTATCACCCTGACGTCTTAAAGGACATGTCTCACCCTGACATCTTAAAGGACATGTCTCACCCTGACATCTTAAAGGACATGTCTCACCCTGACATCTTAAAGGACATGTCTCACCCTGACATCTTAAAGGACATGTCTCACCCTGACATCTTAAAGGACATGTATCACCCTGACGTCTTAAAGGACATGTCTCACCCTGACATCTTAAAGGACATGTCTCACCCTGACATCTTAAAGGACATGTCTCACCCTGACATCTTAAAGGACATGTCTCACCCTGACATCTTAAAGGACATGTCTCACCCTGACATCTTAAAGGACATGTCTCACCCTGACATCTTAAAGGACATGTCTCACCCTGACATCTTAAAGGACATGTCTCACCCTGACATCTTAAAGGACATGTCTCACCCTGACATCTTAAAGGACATGTCTCACCCTGACATCTTAAAGGACATGTCTCACCCTGACATCTTAAAGGACATGTCTCACCCTGACATCTTAAAGGACATGTCTCACCCTGACATCTTAAAGGACATGTCTCACCCTGACATCTTAAAGGACATGTCTCACCCTGACATCTTAAAGGACATGTCTCACCCTGACATCTTAAAGGACATGTCTCACCCTGACATCTTAAAGGACATGTCTCACCCTGACATCTTAAAGGACATGTCTCACCCTGACATCTTAAAGGACATGTCTCACCCTGGCATCTTAAAGGACATGTCTCACCCTGACATCTTAAAGGACATGTCTCACCCTGACATCTTAAAGGACATGTCTCACCCTGACATCTTAAAGGACATGTCTCACCCTGACATCTTAAAGGACATGTCTCACCCTGACATCTTAAAGGACATGTCTCACCCTGACATCTTAAAGGACATGTCTCACCCTGACATCTTAAAGGACATGTCTCACCCTGACATCTTAAAGGACATGTCTCACCCTGACATCTTAAAGGACATGTCTCACCCTGACATCTTAAAGGACATGTCTCACCCTGACATCTTAAAGGACATGTCTCACCCTGGCATCTTAAAGGACATGTCTCACCCTGACATCTTAAAGGACATGTCTCACCCTGACATCTTAAAGGACATGTCTCACCCTGACATCTTAAAGGACATGTCTCACCCTGACATCTTAAAGGACATGTCTCACCCTGACATCTTAAAGGACATGTCTCACCCTGACATCTTAAAGGACATGTCTCACCCTGACATCTTAAAGGACATGTCTCACCCTGACATCTTAAAGGACATGTCTCACCCTGACATCTTAAAGGACATGTCTCACCCTGACGTCTTAAAGGACATGTCTCACCCTGACATCTTAAAGGACATGTCTCACCCTGACGTCTTAAAGGACATGTCTCACCCTGACATCTTACGCGCGATTACAACTGGTTCAGAACGCAGCTGCCCGATTTTTAACCAGCACACGCAAAAGAGAGCACATTACACCAGTCTTGGCCTCCCTTCACTGGCTACCGGTTCATCTTCGAATCCAATTCAAAATTCTCATGTATGTCTACAAATCGCTGAACAGTCTCGCCCCCGCCTATCTCTCGGATCTGATACACCCATATGTCCCTCCACGTGCTTTGAGGTCAGAGGATCAGGTACTCTTAATAGTTCCAGAAACTCGCCTTAAGCGCAGGGGTGACAGGGCGTTCTCTGTAGCAGGCCCAAGACTCTGGAACGAGTTACCGCTGCTCATCAAACAGGCCCCCTCCCTCTCGGTTTTCAAATCCCGGTTAAAAACTCACTACTACTCCATCGCTTTCAATGCCAGCTGATTTGTATTGGATCGTTTGATTTATGATCTGCAATGTTTTTATGTTTTTCGTGTTGTACTTCATTGTATGTGTTGCCTGTTGCGTGTTTGTTTGTCCAGCACTTTGGTGTGGACTTGTTCCTGTTTAAAGTGCTTTATAAATAAAATGGTATGGTAAATGGTATGGTATGGTATCTTAAAGGACATGTCTCACCCTGACATCTTAAAGGACATGTCTCACCCTGACATCTTAAAGGACATGTCTCACCCTGACATCTTAAAGGACATGTCTCACCCTGACATCTTAAAGGACATGTCTCACCCTGACATCTTAAAGGACATGTCTCACCCTGACATCTTAAAGGACATGTCTCACCCTGACATCTTAAAGGACATGTCTCACCCTGACATCTTAAAGGACATGTCTCACCCTGACATCTTAAAGGACATGTCTCACCCTGACATCTTAAAGGACATGTCTCACCCTGACATCTTAAAGGACATGTCTCACCCTGACATCTTAAAGGACATGTCTCACCCTGACATCTTAAAGGACATGTCTCACCCTGACATCTTAAAGGACATGTCTCACCCTGACATCTTAAAGGACATGTCTCACCCTGACATCTTAAAGGACATGTCTCACCCTGACATCTTAAAGGACATGTCTCACCCTGACATCTTAAAGGACATGTCTCACCCTGACATCTTAAAGGACATGTCTCACCCTGACATCTTAAAGGACATGTCTCACCCTGACATCTTAAAGGACATGTCTCACCCTGACATCTTAAAGGACATGTCTCACCCTGACATCTTAAAGGACATGTCTCACCCTGACATCTTAAAGGACATGTCTCACCCTGACATCTTAAAGGACATGTCTCACCCTGACATCTTAAAGGACATGTCTCACCCTGACATCTTAAAGGACATGTCTCACCCTGACATCTTAAAGGACATGTCTCACCCTGACATCTTAAAGGACATGTCTCACCCTGACATCTTAAAGGACATGTCTCACCCTGACATCTTAAAGGACATGTCTCACCCTGACATCTTAAAGGACATGTCTCACCCTGACATCTTAAAGGACATGTCTCACCCTGACATCTTAAAGGACATGTCTCACCCTGACATCTTAAAGGACATGTCTCACCCTGACATCTTAAAGGACATGTCTCACCCTGACGTCTTAAAGGACATGTCTCACCCTGACATCTTAAAGGACATGTCTCACCCTGACATCTTAAAGGACATGTCTCACCCTGACATCTTAAAGGACATGTCTCACCCTGACATCTTAAAGGACATGTCTCACCCTGACATCTTAAAGGACATGTCTCACCCTGACATCTTAAAGGACATGTCTCACCCTGACATCTTAAAGGACATGTCTCACCCTGACATCTTAAAGGACATGTCTCACCCTGACATCTTAAAGGACATGTCTCACCCTGACATCTTAAAGGACATGTCTCACCCTGACATCTTAAAGGACATGTCTCACCCTGACATCTTAAAGGACATGTCTCACCCTGACATCTTAAAGGACATGTCTCACCCTGACATCTTAAAGGACATGTCTCACCCTGACATCTTAAAGGACATGTCTCACCCTGACATCTTAAAGGACATGTCTCACCCTGACATCTTAAAGGACATGTCTCACCCTGACATCTTAAAGGACATGTCTCACCCTGACATCTTAAAGGACATGTCTCACCCTGACATCTTAAAGGACATGTCTCACCCTGACATCTTTTTTTTTTCCATTTATAGATGGCCTCCCTTCACACCTTATAGCCATCCTCTCACTCCAATATGTATTTTTTTTTTTTTTTATAGAGAGAAAGAAAGAAAAGAGAAAGTGAGACAACAAAACAACAATTATCCACAAAAAGAGCACAAGGCAAACACACCAAACCTCCGTCCACAATCCTGCAAAGCACATGACAGAGCACAGCAACAAAACATACAAGCATAAAGACTGATAATATTCATGACCTTGCATTAGATTTCTATATATAAACATACCCATACCTACAAGTATATATACAGTATACATACATATATATTTATATTCATTTATATACCCATCTACATATATCTACATATACATCCCTACATCCATTTGTGTGTGGTTGTGAGCATGCATAAGTGAATAAGGTTCCTCCAATAGAACATTTAGTAGCGAATGTGAAGCATCAGAGATCTGTCCCTCCAAAGCCCGAGACAGACGAAAGGGCGATCAGAGCCCAAGACCCCAGGAAGGACCCCGAGCCCAGAGTCCCCAGGACCACCCGAACAGGACGAGCCACTCGTCCACTCCCCAGATCCGACCAAGGGGAAGAACCGGACGAACCCCACCAGGGACCACACACAATGACCCCCCGGGGTCAACAGCGACAAATACACAGGCCCCCGCCGGAGCCCGCTGCACCGATGTAGCCCCAGGGCCGGTCGCCGATGCTCGGGCACCGGGGACGCCCACCCCTCAGGTCCAGACCCGACAGGACCAGAGGACCCGAGCCCCACCAGGCAGCCACCAGGCCGAGCCGACATACGCCCAAGCGCCCAGCCCCAGATAGTGAGGGTCCCAAGCACGCCCGCGGGCAGAGGAACACCCACCAGGGGGCCACGTGGCAGGAGTGCGACACTAGGTAGCCTCAGAAGTATCAGAGAGGGGGCAGTCCAAGTCCCAGCCTGACACTTAAACATTCATACACAGATACACTCATTCAGACCCACCCTCATCCTCACCCTCAGTCATAGAAAGACAAACAGTAACGACACGCTCCATTCATAATCCCGATGCACACTCTATACCCCCTAGGTCCAAGACATGTACCTGCTCCCTACATGGGGCAGCCCACATCCAAACCCAGGAGGTAGGCCCATTCATTCTGGGGTGGAGAGTAGCAGACGTCCAAGATCCGGCCCACCCCGCGCCCTGCCGACAGGACAGGACAGGACACTCGAGCCCAAGCAGCCCCAGGGGGAGCGCACTGCCAGTCCCGCCCGCGGCAACCCCGCAGGCCCCGAACCCCCCCACACCCCAGCACAACCCCTGACGGCCCACCCCCAGAATGTCCGCCAGGCAACCAGGGGGGTAAGAGAAAAATAAATAAATAATATATATATATAAATAAATACATAAATAAATAAAATTGAAATTAACAAATCAAGACCCCGACACACACACCCCCGTCCCCAAATGTACTGTTGGTGAGTGTTGTTCTAAAGTGTACTTAAAAAGGAAAGAGAAGGAGCAAAGGCTGGCATTATACCAGTTTCCCCTCCACTCCAACTCTAACCCAAGCCCTAATTGTCTAAATGCATAATGTTGAGTGAGCATAGGCATGGGGGTGAGATTGGTGTCATCCCGCCACCCATAGCCATAGTACTCAATCCATTCCCTATATGTGACTTTTATGAAGAAGTTTATGAATGAATGTCTAAAGTGTAAATAAAATTGAGTCCCAGGTGTTCTGAACAACAGAGATGTAGAACCATCGCAGCACACCCGAGACTCAAATTCCCTACATGTATTAATTTAAGATGAAGAGGGCGGAGGTGCGTGTTGAGGGATGGGGAGAAAAATATCTGCAGGAACAGTGCTCCCACAGCGAGTCAGCTCCCCCGCTGACCCTGCGTACCCCCCCAGCTCGCCAAGGTCCACCCAAGGAGCGAGGAAAAAGAAACACCTCTCCGACCGCCAGGCCATTGAGCCAAGACCAGAGAGGACACGGCCCCGAGGGCCGCCAACAGCAGAACCAACAGCCCACACCCACCAGGGCCGCCGTGACCCCTGCGAACCGCAGTCAGCCCGCCGTCCAAGAAGACACAAAATCCCACATGGACGACACGGCCAAGAGCGCCCGCCCAACCGCCGACAGAGCCAGGAAGCACCAAGAACAGGCCCCAACCAGGGCCCGCACACCGGCCAAGCATGTCCAAGACCATCATCAAGGGCATCCACTTAATCCCCACCCCAGAAGAAATACTATACCCACCCTTCATATTTACAACTTTCAGAACACATAACACATTAGACACCCAGGCTGGGTTTGCCCGCCCCCTCCCATTGGCCACCAGTCACGCCCCCAGACACCCACCCCCCAGCATATGAACCCCCAACCCACCAGCGAGCCGAGAGCCCCCGGCCAGAGCCGGGCACCAGAGCGCCAGCCAGCCCATAGCCCGGCGACCCGCCCGCCAGAGCCCAAGACCCCCGACCCCCACCAGGCCCAAGCCCGGGGACGACACGCCCCCAGAGTCCCAAGCCTCCGGCACCCGCCCCGAAACCACCCCAGCACAGCCGGGTCACCGACCGGCGACCCATGACCGCCGCCACCGACCACCCGAGGGCCCGCATGCCGTCCCTAGCAGATATCCCCCAGAACCCCCCCGGTCCTCCCCAGGTCGAAGACAAGGTCCTCCCCGCCCAAGCAGCCCCAACCCCCCGGCGCCCCAAACCCCAACCTCCCCCCCTCCAGTCCCAATGCCCCACAAGGCCACAACCCAGACCCCCCACCCTCACTACGTAACGGAGCCGATCAAAGAATGCCAAATAGATTGATCCAATGTGTCGGCAGATGCTGTTTCAAGACTAATATGATCTAACAGGAGATTTTTATACTGATTAATGCTAAGATTTTTTTTATTTTTCCAATTTACGAGTATGGTTTTCTTTGCGATGCATAAGGCAGTGAAAAGCATATAGGATGTATTTTTTTCTAGTATAACATCTTCAAAGATACCCAATAAGCAAACAGATGGAGAGAGTGGGATATTAAATTTCAAACATTTAGACAAGTCTTCACATACCTGTACCCAGAACCTCTGAACGGGTGGACAGAACCAGAGCGCGTGAATATAATCATCAGGTGTGTTACTTATGCATTGTGAGCACTTGTTAGATGGTGTAAAGCCCATCTTAAACATTCGCTGACCCGTATAATGTACTCTATAGAGAACCTTATATTGTATTAATTGTAAATTGGAGATTCTAGTCAATTTAAAAGTATTTGAACATACTTGAGACCAAATTTTTTGTTCAAAGTTGATTGATAAATCTGACTCCCATTTTTCAACAGGTAGTGCTATCGAGTCATCGATTCTAAACAATTTTTTATATATTTTAGATAATAATTTGGGTGGTTGAAAATTAATAAACTCTAACACACATGTTGGTGTTTCCAACAATGTTTTATTAAGCTTAAATTTATTTTTTACAATTGACTTAATTTGTTGGTATTGTAGGAAATATTTATTATCAATGTCATATTGTATTATTAATTTATTAAATGGAATAAAGTCTATACCCTCAAATATGTGTTCCAGACATTCAATACCTTTCATTCTCCAACCTGTGAAATTTAACATATTATTTTCTTGTTGAATGTCAGGATTGTTCCAGAGAGGTGTATGTCTACATGGGAATAGTGAAGACTTTGTCATTTTCAGATACTCCCACCATGCTGTCAGAGATGAGCTAATATTGATGCTCTTAAAGCAGACATGTCTTTTTAAATCTGTACTGATAAAAGGTAGATCTGAAATCCTAATATTATTACATAAAGTTTGTTCTATATCTATCCAAGTTTCATCTAGTGCTTTCGGTTTTAACCACTTTGATATATATTGTAACCTGTTGGCTAAATAGTAGTAATAAAAGTTTGGAAGTTCTAATCCTCCGGTATCTTTAGATTTCTGTAATGTTTTTAAACTAATACGTGGAGTTTTATTTTTCCAAAGGAATTTAGAAATAGAAGAGTCCAGGGACTTAAACCATTCAGTTGAAGGTTTATTTGGAATCATTGAGAATAAATAATTTATTCTCGGCAGCACCATCATTTTTACTGAGGCAACTCTTCCCATAAGTGATATGGGTAGAGATCTCCATCTAGTAAGATCGTCTTCAATTTTCTTTAATAGTGGGATATGATTTAATTTTATTAAATCCTCCAATTTAGGAGAGATATTAACACCTAAATATTTAATGTTACCTGATTGTAGTCTTTCATTAAGAGAATTATTAAACATGCAATTTATTGGAAGAACTGTAGATTTTGTCCAGTTTATAGAATAATCAGAAACTTTTGAAAATGAGTTTATTAACTTTATAACATTAGATATTGAGTTTCCTGAGTTCTCAAGAAAAAGCAAAACATCGTCAGCATAAAGACTAATTTTATGTTCTATGTTTCTACCCTTTATGCCTTTAATATCCGCACTTTGCCTTATTGCTGCTGCTAAAGGTTCAATAAAAATAGCAAATAATGCTGGTGAAAGTGGGCAACCTTGCCTGGTGCCCCTCTGTAAACAGAAGCTTGAAGATAATTGATTATTTGTCCTGACGCACGCTGTTGGTGAGTTATATAATATTTTTAACCAATTAATGAAGTAATTCCCGAAGCCAAATTTATTTAATGTAGCAAATAAGAAATTCCAATTTACTCTATCGAATGCTTTTTCAGCATCTAAAGAAAAAATAGCTGTTTCAATATTTTTAAAATACGAATACTCTATTACATTATATAATCTGCGAGTGTTTGTGTTCGAGTGTCTTCCTTTTATGAATCCGGTTTGGTCTGGATGTATAATAACAGGAGTTATCTTCTCTAGTCTTTTTGATAAGACTTTACAAATTATTTTAACATCAACATTAATAAGAGAGATTGGACGATAACTGGTAGGTAATACTGGGTCTTTGCCTGATTTTAATAAGAGACTAATGTTGGCTGAATTCATATGTGTTG
>JBBPBX010064160.1:0-20333 GCA_038048925.1 Garcialebias charrua | reverse complement strand
TATATATATATATATATATATGTGATTCTTCTTAAAAGTTCTATTTCTTTGGAAAAACTTTTGGTTTTTGTGAGTAAATAGACTAATCCCTGCTAAATATATTATTCCTTTTAAAACTTTGACATAAGCCATGAAATGAGACCATACTCACTGCAAACTTCTCCTCAAATCTTTATTTCTCTCAAACATTGAAATAAGTCATAAAATTTGACAATCATCACTACAGAGTTCTCCAATACTTTAAATCTCTCAAACCATCCTAAAAAGGTGATCCTGAGTTATCAGGGCATTACTGTAGAGGCAACAGGACGGTCGGTATGTGTTTTTTGCCCCTAATTAGAAATTTGGCCTCGGGGTTGGTTTCCATACCACTCACATAATTGATAATGATCAGTTTATATATGATAAAGAGGATGGAATGATGGAGATGTTCAACATTTATCATCTAAACCTAATTACTCTGACCCAATAATTATAACCCAGCTCACTTATATCAAATATTCTCTGTTCCCAACAAACTCTTATATTTGATAGTACAAACATGTTTGTTTGCTTTTCTCCTTGATACAGAAAAGACAGTCTTCTAGCCTTGACAGTGTTTGGATTAGATGTTCTTGTTGGATCAGAACCATGACTTGTTTGTTTTATCTGTAAGACGTCAGATTTTGTCAACTCCACCTCCTTCTTGTTTAAATAGCTTGTCATGTCCAGTACAATTTGGATTTGTGCTGGACAATGTATTTGAGACCAAAGTCACCAAACTAAGTTTCAAATGACATTAAAAAGCCTTCCCCTTTGCAAAGTTGTCTTGTCTGTTTTAACACAATTCTCTTGTTTGTCTTGTGTGGTTTTTATTGAGGTAACAGGGGTTTAAAATCCCCATCAAACCTGCTCTTGTTGCTGAGTTTATTTTTAAAAATGTCTGGTTGCACAGATTGTCCAAACCGCCTCTTTAAAGCTCTAACTAGGGCATCATAGTCTTTTCTGTCCTCTAAGCCTAGCAGCAACAGGCAGTCTAGTGCATCATCTTGTAGACAGAGAGCCAGCTGCAGGGCTTTATGCTCCGTTGTCCACCTCCCTGCATGAGCCAGCAGCTCAAACTGTGCATGGAAGGCCTCCCAGCTGGACCTACCAGAGTACTTGGGCGTCTTCAACGGGACGGTGACGTTTTGGACGACGCTGTCGTAACTGTCATGGCTGCCGCCATGTGAGTCTTTTGGCGCTCTTGGAGAAAATGGCGTTGACGGACCCGCCCCCCCGCCGGTACTCAGTCCTGCTTCGGCAGCCATGCTCGCTGCAGAGCTGCGCAGAGCAGCTTTCGCCTGAGTTATTTTAGCGAGCTCCTCTCTCCGGGCCTCCTCTTCCTCTTCTCCCTCCGCTTTAAGCTTCACTCGGGAGAACGCTCCGTCCATGATGCTGTCGCGGGTGGAGGCGACGAGCCAGTAGTACTCACTCAGCTCGGTAGCGTTGGTTTACTTCTGACACCAATGTAATGACGCCAACACTGCAGACGGAGTCCAGCCAAACGGGGTTTATTTAGAAACAGGGACGAGCTGCTATTACCGAGGCTGCAGCTCACCCTCAAAAGAAAACGCGGTACACACGCGAGCGAACACACTGCTAACTGCCTGCTAACAACAACACACTCGGACTCTTCTTCTTCGTCTCTCTTTTCCCGTTCCCTCCTCCCTGCTCCTACCCCTCCCCTACCCCCACGACCAGTCCAACACATGAGGGTGGGGGTCAACAGAATCACAACAACTCAACAGAACACAGTACAACTCAACAAATGCACAGAAACACTTGGACCCAAAGCAGGACCAACACAGGGTCGTTACAGTATATTATTTCAACCTGGAAAGAGTTCAAATGATTACAGGATAACAGTGAAGTGGTCTGTTCATTTTTATACAGCTGCATGTTTGATGACATTTTACTCACCTGTTATTTCTTCAGGGGTGTTGAAGGAAGAATCTCCTTGCGTGTCGCAGGTTGAAACTTCAACACAGGCAGTGGACTGAGGTGCAGCGAGGCCTAGTAGAACTAGCTAGCTGCTAGCTTAACTGTCCAGTAGCATCTAAAAAAGCTAAGTCTGGTCCTCTGGACATTCAAAAAAAACAAAACAAAACAAAGCAAAAAAAAAAAATCAGTAGCATGTTGTTCAGCTGCGGGAGGTTGTTCTCTGTTTTGTCTGTTTCCCATATCCAAGATCTAGCCTAATGTAGGAACGTAATCCACGGAGTTTGGCCATGCCAGATAAAACAATGCTGATTACACACTTGCTGTTTTGTGTCGGGGTGAAGTTCTGCCGGCGAAGCGCTTGAAGCCATAACTTACTTCTTTTAGTCGCTTTACTCGACTTTACTATAGGGACTTGGTAAAACGAACAAGTCTCACCTTCTTATTTTACTCGTTTACGTTGACTCGAACAACTATAAACACAATAAAAGTCATTTCCCCATCGCGACCGTTGGCAGTAATGAAAACACTCCGACGTTAGCCCTTGTTTCTGGTAAATTCTCGAAAAATGCGAGTGCGCATGCACGATGACGTCAACTGGTAAAAGGTCTATTATTTTAAAACAGGTGTAATGTGAGCCTGCCTTCTGGTCTTGGTTAGCACACGAGCAGCAGAGTTTTGTAACAGCTGAAGGCTGGACAAATTTTTCTTAGGGAGACCAGAAAGCAGTGCATTACAGTAGTCAAAATGACAAGAAATAAAAGCATGCATCAAAGTCTCAGTATTGGTGAGAGAAAGAAGAGGGCGGACTCTGGCTATATTTTTTAGATGATAAAATCCTGTTTTGACTATCAATATGAGGAATAAAAGTAAGCTCAGAGTCAAAAAAGAACCCCCAGGCTTCTTACTTTTTTAGAAGGTTGTAAAGACAGAGATTGTAATTTCTGAATTGTATTTTCTTTTTGAACCTCAGGTCCAATGATTAAAACTTCTGTTTTGTCCTGGTTTAGCTGGAGAAAGTTCTGTGCCATCCAGGACTTTATGTCTGTAATGCAATTAAAAAGTGCAGTGATTGGCTGGGGGTCATCATGAGATAATGAGATGTATAGCTGTGTGTCATCAGCATAACTATGGAAACTTATCCCATGGCTCCTGATGACTCCACCAAGCGGCAGCATGTACAAATTAAAAAGTAGGGGGCCTAAAATAGAGCCTTGGGGTACACCATAGTTAGCTTCATGGATCTGTGAGGAGCATGTATCCATACTTACCATAAATGTTCTATCTGTGAGATAGGAGCTGAACCACAGAATAACAGTACCAGAAAGACCGACCAGGTGTTGTAATCTATTTAAAAGAATTTGATGATCTGTATCAAAGGCTGCGCTCAGATCCAGAACAAGGACTGAGCTTGTGTGAATCCAGATTACACCTTAAATCATTCATAATTTTTAATAGGGCTGTCTCTGTACTGTGGTTTGTCCTAAAACAAGAATGATACTTTTTTAAAATACCAGCATCATTTAAAAAATATTTAATTTAATAAAAACAATCTTTTCTAAGATTTTACTTAAAAATGGTAAGTTGGATACAGGTCTATAATTATTAAAAACACTAGGATCTAGATTACTCTTCTTCAGAAGGGGCTTCACCACAGCCATTTTAAAGGCAACGGGGAAGACACCCATCTGAAGAGAACAATTTACAATGTTTAAAATTTCATTCTCAAAGAATCTATAAAATGAATAAAAAAGTGAAAAAGATTAGATCTCGGGGAGTTTCTCAGGCACGTTCTATTGGTATGGTCATTTTAATTTGGACATTTTGGAAGCGAGTGGACCGACACAGACTGAAGATAGATGTCATTAAAGTTCTGCCTGTTCCCAAAACAATCGTGTTTATCTGACATTCGGCTCCTTGACTGGCCTTGATAGGCCGTCTTGTCTCAACACGTCTGCAGAAGTTTTGTAAACTTGACGCTCTCACCCCCTCCCAAACTTTCTACTGAGGAATTCCACTGACTTTTCAGAGGACCCCCCCAGTGTGCACAGATCTCTGCAGAGGGAATTGTATATGAACTGAGTGTTTTTATCTGAACTCTGCAGTGCCTCTGTGGGCTGGCTGCTCAATGTCTTTGAGTACCCCCCACACCCCCCCTCTGCGTAATGTCGGCGTCATTATGTGCTTGTGTGCAAGATTTTTTTTTCATTACCACATTTTTGACCTTCAGATAGAGGTCAAAAATGTGTTAGGAATTTTTTTTGTCTCCAAACCCTGTGTGTTACTTTTCACCACTTTTATTGTCTGTCCAACAGATCTCACTTGTAAATGAGTCTTAGAGGCTATTGTGACTTAAATAAAGGTTGAATGAATGATTTAATGTTGTGCACGACAGACATCAATCCCCAACTTTTTTATCAGTCCAGTTCTCGTTTCATCGTTCTGGTTTTATAAATTTGTGAGTAAACGTCTGACACAAGTGTCTGCCAGTTGTTCATCTGGGGAGTTTTGAATCTGCATAAAAGTCTTGCAAAGACCTGTCCCTCTGGGTGCACGTGCCAGGACTATTCAACTAAATTGCTCAGGGGGCCACAGTTACTAGCTGTGTTTCCATCCATTTTCATTTCGTATTTTGAGCTACCTCGCAAATATGTAAATACAAATTAATGCAGATCAGAAGTGTTTCCATCTACTGGCTTGAAGCGCTTCTACCAAGCCGCGCACAGCGTCATTACGTCAGACGTCAGCGTCATTACGTCAGACGTCAGCACTGCGCATGTCTACAGTAAACAGGAAGTAGCGGTTGAAAACAGAACCCGGCCACACATCTCGTCAAAATCGAGAGAATATTTCAGGTACGTGTTGCTATCGGGCGAGTTGTATTTATTCTGTCATGCCAACTAGTTTTAGCGATGTTACATGTTGTCCGGAGCGGAAACAGCTGAACGTCACGTGACGTGAATTTTCGCTACGTCAGAAATGAGTCGGAAAATGTGTTTCCATCTGTCGTTTAGCGCATCTCAAATCCCAAAAACCACCTCAAGCGAGCGTAAAAACTTTTTAGCGTAATTCAGGAAGTAACCTCGCAATTTGCCGTTTCCATTAAGCTTTTCTGCTGCGCTATTTCAAATTGCGCAGCTAGAAACCTTGATGGAAACACGGCTACTGAAAGCCAAGAGCTCAGGGGGCGGACATCCAGCTGTTGTTAGGTTTGTTTTATGGTTTAAAATCTAGTTTTATTTAAAAATGAATCCATTGGTGGTGGGCCAAACTGAGTTCACCCGTGGGCAATTTGGCCCCCGGGCCACCAGTTGAATAACCCTGGTGTGTGTGCAATCCTCTTGTTGGAGCTTTAGTGGATTTAAATCTCAGTGATGCAAATCCTAGTTATAAAGAAACATTGTTTGTTTGACCTTTATAAACTGACTGAGGTCTTGCAAAATGGACAGTTTTTAACATAAAATAAACACAAAACAAACTGCATTACTTTTATTTTACCAACATGACAGCAAACAAAAACGTAACACTGTTATAAGCAAACGCGTATTCTTCTACATGACTGAAAACATATTGTCTTTATAAATGCTTTGAAGTTTATGACACTCATATTTACACAATGATCTTTTTATTAACACTAACAAACATTGATAAAGCCTCTAATCATTGGAGCAAAATCTGCTCTAAACACAGAATAAATAAAACAGTTCATCTATAAATACATCAAAAATGTGATTTGTCTTATCAAAAACAGAGTTGTATCCTGCTGCTGCTGGGCCGTCGTCAGATGCATTAAAACAACAAAAATCCAGTGTGCACGTCAACAACTTTTAGATCACAGTTGCAAATAGATCTTAAATCCCTGATCTCATACACACACACACACGCGTGTGTATATATAATGTACATATAATATAGTAATAATAAAAAAGTAAATGCTTCTTAAAAAAAGTTTGCATTTACTGTAACACATGGTGCACTTTTTTTTCTGCCAAACAACATAGAGATCAAATACTCACACAGTAAACATTTAGAAATACTGTAGTAGACGTAATACTTATGGTTAAAATGTGCAATATTGTGCAGAAGTTTTAAGTCATTTATTTGCCCGCAGTGAGTTTTAGGATAACTTCAGCTTCTTTCAGCTGTTTTAAATGTCCATGCATGAAATTGTTCAGCTCATAACAGGAAGTTATGGCTCAGACATTTGGCTTTTTGTAACATACTTTTAGAAAAATGTTACTTTAATTTGGCTTGTTGTCCTCATTAAAATAACAACTCCCCAAATCCTTGAGAGCTTTTAAGAATCTTCTTCAGCATACGGTACTTTATTTTTGGCTCTTAGCTACGGTGTTTATTTTTGCCAGTCGGTGTTCAGCTACTGTTTCAGCTAATCTTTAAGTGTCTTAATTTTTTTTTTGACTTGAGCTGCTTTTCTACTCATTTCCTGCCAAGTAGCTGACCACTCCCAGATGAAAGTTTGTTTTTAGTGCCTATAAATCTGAAATACGGTACATTGAGGCATCAAAATGCTCCTAAACCTTCAGGATAAAGCCGTATAGTGTTTACACACATCAGTTTTAAATTTAGCTCTTCAGACAGCAGCCTGTCACAATGACACGTTCACATTTCTTTAGCTATTTAACGGTCCCCAAATATAAAACAATAGTATTTGACCAAAAACTTGAATTCCAAAGAGACATTAGTTAAATCTTGGCATACAGTCGATGATGTAGAGTTCAGAAAGTCTGGAAGCAAAGATAAAGAAATCGGGATGGTTTCAAACTTTCAAGCAGAGCTGAACATCTTATCC
Organism: Garcialebias charrua; assembly: GCA_038048925.1. NCBI lineage: Eukaryota > Metazoa > Chordata > Actinopteri > Cyprinodontiformes > Rivulidae > Garcialebias > Garcialebias charrua. The sequence continues at coordinate 13,564 of JBBPBX010064160.1, read as the reverse complement.
ACATTAGTTTAAATATATAAAAGTGCATTAATTACGATGGCTATATTTTATATTTCCAGTCTTGCATCAGATGCAGCTGTTGCAGCTAAGAGGACGGATTTAAATTAGCTGTGTGCACACGGACAAAAGTAAAGGGAGCATATCTAAGATACACATTCTGAAGAGTTTTATAACAAAGCAACTTCCTGTCCCAAATTTTAAACAGACAGAAATGAAAACAAGTATAAATCACGTTCAGTCGGCAGAACTGAAATGACCGTCAGAGTGCCTGCTCCCACTCAGGTCCTCCTTCGTCTTTTGGATGCAGGTGAAGATCTCCTTGAAGAGGAGTTTGTACTCGGGCTGCTGGTTGTTTTCAGGAACGCTCGTCAGATCGGACGACGCAGCCGAGTTCGAGAGGCGACGGCGTGCCCAGGCAGTCTGGACGGCTTTATGGCTGAGCTCATCTGTGGCCTGCTGGCATCGCCGCAGCAGCTCATCGTACTTTACCTAAAATAAGAAGAATAAGAATAATCAACTGCAGATCAGTGAAAACTGTCCAGTAATAAATACCACCCCATTCTGACAAAGTTATGTAAAATGTACAATAACAGAATGAAAAAATTAGCACATCTCACTAACCCATATTTTAAGGCGCCTTGCATGGCAGTCGCCGCTACCGGTGTATGAATGTGTGTATGAATGGGTGGATGGTTGGTATTGTAGGGCGCTTTGGGGCCCCTCACAGGGGGCTGGAAAGCACTATATAAATAAGCTCCATTTACCATTTTTAACATAGTCTTGCTGAAATATGCAAGGCCTTCCCTGACAAACACGTCTGAATGCAACCATGTTATAAAACCTGTTCATACTTTTCTGCGTCCTTGGTGCTCTTCTAATTGCTGCCCATGCAATAGGCACCAATGCACCCCCATACCAACAGAGAGGTGGGCTTTTGAATTTAAAGGAGAGGATGTGTCTGTGGTGTTCCAAACAGAATGTCAAGTTTTGATTTGTCTGTCCACTTTGCCTTAGTTCGTTTTAAATGAGATTTAAAGTCCTACAGATTTTTTTGTTCTGTTCAGTCTTCTCAGTTTTGAGGATCATTATTTGGAAAGGCCAGTAAACCTCTGACCATCTTTACTGCTAATAGATTCATCCTCTTGAAAATGTTTTTTCCACTCAGTTCTCTTACTGTCCTGTTGTTAATTAACTCAAGTCATTGCTAAATGCTCTTCCAGCTGTTTTTAATTTAATTGTTTTCTATTATAAAATTGTACATCCAGCTTTTTGTTGCCCCGTCCAAATATATGAGCTGTGTTGCTGCCATACAATTTGAAATTACTTGAATTTTTAAAAAAGCACAATGTGTTTAATGTTTCATTGTGAGTAAAATGCAGGTTTTGCAAATCATTGCATTCTATCTTTATTGACATTTTACACAACTTCCTACATTTTTTTCAAACTGGGGTCATAGTTAAAACTAAGGAAGAACATTCCTAAAGGAAGCGTTCACTCTACCTGCAGCGCGCTGTACTGCGCGTCCACCTCGTTGAGCAGAGAGATGCCTCGCTGCTTCACGGCATCTGCTCGTCTGATGCACAGCTGCTCGTGACCACGGCGAAGTTCGTCTGCTTTTGTCGTTTTTAGAACGCTGTCACTGTTACGCCTCGGTTGGCGCCCTTTATGCCTCTCAGGCATCTCCTCCTCCTCACGCTGCCTTTCCTCAGAGGCAAAAAATAGTGATTCAGGCAGCAGCAGCCGGCCGGGTCGTCCAGCGCTGGTCAGAGGGAGCAGGAATGCTGTATGTTAAATATTCTTTCTGATAAAACGTTGGGAAAGCAGAGTCCTGCATGAATTTGTTCTCACCTGTTGGCGCACTCAGCACGCCACAGAACTTGCAGCTGCTCCACTTCCTGCTCCAGCTCTTTCTGCCGGGCCTGGCAGCCCACCAGCAGGGCCAGCCGCTGCTCCAGACTCCGGTTCTCTCTCGATGTGAACTCAGCCTCTCGCTCCGCGGCCTCCCGGCGGTTCCTTTCTGCTGTCATCTGTCTTTGAAGAGTTTGGACCGAGCGCTGCAGAGCTTGGTTCTCCTGCTCTGGGTCAACATGCCGGTCTCTGTCACAGAGGAAGCTCTGAGGAGACCAGAGTCCACCATCGTGAGCCGGATACCTGGGCCAGAAACAACAGAAGAACTGGGTCATTAGTGGCCTGAGGGGAAACAGGAAAACATGCTTAATTTTAAAATATTTTTCATATCAGAGCTTTTACAGAGTAAATATGTCAGTAATTATATTAAAGGCCCACTGCCGTTCATGTCAAACTTTTATGACAAAAATCACATAAGAAATGAGAGTTGCAGCCATTTTGGTCAAACTTTTAAAGGGGACCACAGATGCAAAATTCACTTTTTAATGTTTTTTTTAACTCTACTTTGGGTATTTACTTCTTAAAAAAAGTCCTAGGGCCAAAGAAATGCACCCAGTGGTATAGTTACTCTAAGTAGATTTATTTTTCTGTTATATAAATGTCTAGTTTTCAAATCCTGCGGTTTGTGACGTCACAAGCCGCAGCCACAACCCACCTCAAACCTGAGTCCAGCCCCTCACCTAGCAACCCCTGGTTAGGCTCAACCCACTTCAGTATAAAAGACGTGACAGTTGTTTTTCCTGATTTCATCTCATCTTTTGTTTAAATGTTCTTAATTTCATGTGTACAGCACTTTGTTGCAGCTGTGGTTGTTTTAAATGGCTTTATAAATAAAGTATAATTGTTATTTTTACGTTTTATTTCAATTTTTAGCGTATTAGCGATCGCTCCCAACGCGCAGCCGGCAGAAATAAAACGAGCAGACCGCCGGCGAAGGGACCATCTGCGGGCGGGAGCTGCTAGGAACTGCTGGCTTTTGAGGACTGTGGGTCCGGTCAGAGGTTGCCTCATACGGATAAATTAACTGGAAACACTCGGTGAACTTTGTGTGTGTCTGGACTGGAACAGAGATCGCTCCCAAAGCGCTGCATGCAACGAGCGGAGCTAAGCGGGCGGAGGAGGAAGAGCTATCATTAGCCTCGGATTCGGGTGGGCTAATGCTAAAAGGAGCAGCAAATGGCGGCGCGCGCAGACGGCTTTCGGTAAGTTATCTTAAGCTAGCACTAACAGTAAGTCAAATGAGTAATAAAAAAAGAGCTAATTTTAAAACAACAACAGATTTATGATACTGGCTGTTACAGAGGGCGGAGTTAATGTAAACAGATTTTTGAAGGGCGTGGCCTTCAGAGCTCATTATCATAAACAGCCTGTTCAGAACGGAAATGAGAAAAGGCAGAACTAAAAAGGGGATATCTTATTATTTAAAGGCTCCGGCAAAGCTGAGCGTACTGCCTGTACGCCACTCTACGCACACATTCTGTGCGCACGCGTTCGCTGGCACAGCTCTGATTTCGTTCTCGCGTTAAATGCTCGCGTTTTCGCTCCAAATCCTTGTTGTAATTTGAGCAGCTGCGCGCAGAGCAGGACAAACTTAGGTTGCTGATTGGTCACTTGCTGACACGCCTACTGAAATGATTGACAGCTTGGGTGAGAGTGGTGTTCTGCTGCGGTGTTTCTACTTTATATGTTAATAAAAAGTTCTAAGAAATAAAAATAAAAACAGGGAGTGCTTTTCCTGCAGCCCACAGCCCACCAGGAAATATTTAAAACCTCGCGCAGCCAGGTAGGACATTAATTCATTCATTTCAGTCATGGAGTGAACGGAGGATGAAGCGATTACTTGACTTTTGGCAAAAAAACAAAACAAAAGTCCTGATCAGCGATGAAGAAGGGGAATTTAATTCATTTGTGTAACATACAAAACAGTCCGGCACCGGGCAATTTATTGTGAGACAACGCGCATCGCGTACTGTACGCGTTCGTAAAAATTGAGCTTTGCGCGTTCGTGCCCTGCGGGGCTACGCTTTTGCCTCTACGTACTGCTTGTACGCGCAGCTCTGCCGGGCCCTTAAGAATTATTTTGTGTATTAAATTGAATGAACATGGTCTGGATAGCCCACAGACATACCATAAAAATTTATAAAACCAATATGTGGTCTCCTTTAAATGATCGTATGCAGCATCTGTCTATTTATTATATCAGATCTCTACATGTTCCGTTAGTGCTTGGAGTACATGCTGGGGATAACTTTCAGATAAATGCTACACCAGACTTCAGCACAGCGTTTTTAAAATCCACTGAGGTGAAGCCATTATGTTTTTTTTAAGCAGCTGACTGTGGCAACCATTTTGAATTGTGCCGAGTCCAAAAGTTCATCAGTTTTAGATGTTCATTAAGTCCAAGGACGACTTTCTGGGAGTTTAACTGAAATCTGTCCAGTGGTTCATGAAATATTTTGTTATCGTCACAAACAAACAGAAAATGATTAAAACATTACTGCCTTTAGTAGTGATTGATAATAAATCCATAACTTTGGAGAAAAAGGTAAAGACAACAATATGCACGATAAAGTAAAACATAAAAATAAAAAGTATATGTGTGTGTAGAAGTTAACACATATTTGATCATTCTTTAGGTATTTTATTTATATAGTTACATGCAGACTTCTCTTATTGAAACTATTTCTAAACATTTGTCCACAATATAAATTCTTCCTGAAGCAGCCGCTCCATGTGTGAGAGGGGACGGATTAACTTCCTCCTCTGGTGGATTATGTCTCAATGTTCTGCTCGAGGTGACCCGCACAATGTCAGTTCAGCAAACAAGAGCTGAGAGCTGAAACCACAACGACCTCACAGCTTTGCAACTTTCTGGGAAAACGTCTTTAATTTTTTAAGTCAAACGTTTATAGATGCAAACAAATGAAACACTGCGTCTTGTCTGCAAACGGCTCTGCTCTGCAGCAGAATGTGAGCGATAAGACACACTGAGGAGTTTTACCGGTCCCGCTGTAGGTCATACAGCTCCTTGAGGCAGGACACGCTCTGTGCTCCGAGGCTGCGCCGCTGCTCTGCCAGCTCCCTCTTACTCCGCTCCGCCTGTGCAGACTTCAGCTCCTCGATCTGGGTCTGCAGATCCTCCATGAGGGTCTGAAGTCCATCGACAGTTTCTGTTAAACTGAAAGAAAAAAAACATTGGGAACATCTAGGCTTAATCATCACTTTAAGGAAATAAGTGTGGCTGACTGAAGGACTAACCTGTGGATCTTGTGTTGGGCCAGGCGGTTGTCCTGGACCAACCTCTGGTTGTTTTGCTCCAGGTCCCTGGTGGCCACGTCCAGCTGCTCGTACACCTTGGTGTGCTGGTCGTTCATCTGACGCAGCAACTCCACCTGTTTGCTCAGGTACTGGACACAACAAGAGGTTTTTTAATATTTATAGATTTGACTTCTTGACACACATTCAAGAGGAAGAAAAGAGCCTCCTATAAGCTACAAACACAGTATAAACAACATGATGTAGATCAGGAGTGCACAGACTTTATTATGCGAGCTCCTTTTCAAATGACCAAGTCAAAGTGATCTACCTACTAGAAGACCCCAGTAACACGAGAACAACCTCTGGAAACGTTAGTGGTTTTTTTCAGTGTTTTTTGGGGATAATAAACTAAAAATGAGCAGGTTTACATGAAAAACGCTGTAGTTTCCATGTCAGTCAGGTTGCCAGATAAGAAATGAAGGAATACAATACTGTGGCTTTAAAATAATAGTACTTTGACCTAAACTGTCATATGTGTTGAGTAAATATATTCTAACATGAGGTATGTGTTATGTTTGTTGAACATGTGCACAGAAAAGGAGGGAGTAAATAAGCCATGTTGAATTTATCTGGCAACCCTCATCACACAAGCAGCATACCTACTACAGAGTTACATCCAAACTGGTCAATACACCAGCATTTATTAGTTTTGCTCCAACATGCTGAAAAAGGGTGAGCAGCACAAAAACACTCTGCTCTCTGCCACGTATTATAACTGTTATTTATTATAACAGTTATTTATTATAAATGTTGTTATTTGTTGTTATTTATTGTAACTGATGTAACTGTTGTTATTTATTGTAACTGATGTAACTGATGTTATTTATTGTAACTTATTTATTGTAACTGATGTTATTTATTGTAATAATAATAATAATAATAATAATGTCTATTCCTGTCATCTGCGTATGTTTCCCATACACAGACGAAATTCGTCTCTGCATTTAACCCAACCACCTACCAGGTGGTGCAGTGAGCAGCCCGAAAGCGCCCGGGGAGCTGGAGAAATAGGTGTGCACTCATACCCCAAGCTGGGTAGTGGCCGGGGCGCGAACCCGCGACCTTCGGGTCCGTAGTCAAAAACCCTGCCACTAGACCATCTTAACTTATTTATTGTAACTTATTTATTGTAACTTATTTATTGTAACTTATTTATTATAACTTATTTATTATAACTTATTTATTATAACTTATTTATTGTAACTTATTTATTATAACTGATGTTATTTATTATAACTGATGTTATTTATTATAACTGATGTTATTTATTATAACTGATGTTTATTTATTATAACTGATGTTTATTTTAACTGTTGATAGCGCAGAAAAACTTTGGACTGCAGCGACTTCCCACACAGAGAATTTCACTGTGTGTGGGGTGGGGGTGGGAGGGTGTTCCCCCCAAAATCTCCACTACTCTGGACCTGGTTTGAGAGAATGAGGGTTGTGACTGGCTGCCCTGTATGTCAGTCGATAAATTTCATAGTGAGGATGGATGACAGGCTGATATCTATTTTTTTTATGCCACGTGATCTACCCATAACGTCTTTGCGATCGACGTACTGGACACCCCTGATTTAGATGATGTTGACTTGATATGCTAGTTAGCTGTGGCTCAGGTGATCTGTTAGCTCTCAGCTACGACCTCACCAAATTTGAACTCAACATCTGAAGAACTGGCTGAATTAGAGCCATTTTTGTGTTTGCTAAGGTTCCTTAACAGTGTCAGCCATCTTGAATGGGTCAGATTCCAAAAATAAATCAGATGTAGACGTGATTAGGGCCTGCAAAATTAATTAAAATGTGCCCTGACAAACATAGACAAAACCATTATCATACAGCATCATCATCACAGTTTACTGTAAAAAATGTACTTGTAGGTCATATTAGCCCCTTTCATAAGTCAAACCCGCGCTATTCCCGCACAGACCAGTCCGGCTTTAACCCTCCCCGGGTCATTCATAAGACAACAGATGAATGCGGGTAGGTCCCGCTCACATATACGTGTTCATATATGAAGCCGCAGCACGGCTCCAAAAGAAGCGTGGAGCAGAGCTGAACTGAACCGCGACGTATTTATTGTGGGACAGACGTCAGACGTGTACAAGTTGTCGTGTCATTTTTAATATTTCCTCAGTAATAATGTACAGCTGGCTGCACGTCAGCGCACGCGCACAGACAGCAGCACCACCTCCGCTGCTCAGAGAGAGGGAAAAAAAAGCGAAACTAACTTTTACAAGTAGTCATGTTGTGTCATTTTTAATATTTCCTCAGTAATTGTACAGCTGGCTGCACGTCCGCGCGCGCACAGACAGCAGCACCACCTCCACTGCTCAGAGAGAGGGGGAAAAAAGGCGAAACATTTTTAATATTCCCTTGTTAATAAATCTGCCTGTTGATTAATCCTGCGGTCGCTCACTGATGTCATCTGTATTCTGAGAGCGGATCCGCGTGTTTCATTCACAAGTGTGTCTGCCCGGCTCGGATGCGCCCCTGACACTACGTCTAGTGGCGGATCAGCGGCGCATCAGAGAGGCGAGTAAAATTAACTTGCCTATCCGCCTTTGTTTTTTTTCTGAATGCTCGTTGGAGGCTTGAACACGCATCAAGCACGGACTGAGCTGTCTTATGAAAGGGGCTATTGTAATATTATATTGTTTTGTGGATAAACCTCTTGAGAATCAGTTATCCTTCTAGAAACAGTTAATATACATTGGGATGTCTTTTTCAAGGTAATTGGAATTCATTTAGGACCTTTATTGAGTACCGGTAGTTAATCTCAAAATATATTGAGCCAGGTGGTGAAAGGTTACATGCAGTATTGTAATTTGTCTTTGCACTGAACACAAAAATAATATTTCTAAAGACGTGCCTGGAGTAGGCTGCTGTTTCCAGTCTGTATTTAACTCAAACACCTCACCTTTATCTCAGTCTCCAACGACTGACTTAATACAACGTCATTCATCTCTAAGTTCTTGCAAAAATATTTTACTCTCCAACGTTTTCAGTTGAATCAAACAGAAGCCTTTCCCTGCATCACATCAGACTCACGTGTACAAGCAGCTTTAATTTAGCTCGTTCGGCACCAGACACAGCATTAGTATGAGGGTCACCGAGACGTACTGTACTGGGATTACCATATCAACCTCAATAAACCCTCACACCACATCGTTCTCACAGCCATAAACAAATTAAGACACTAATAACTGCTGACCCACTGGGCGGTGTGTCCTCTGGGCCGAACAGAGGAGAGCTGAAGTTTACAGGGGCCCGTTTGTGTTTGTAAACCCTCAAATAAATCAGAACACAGAACTACAGTGCTCGGTGAAGAAAGCAGATTTTAGGATTTGACATGGATTTGACATTCAGCAGATCAGAGGTGCCAGGAGTTTGAGTTTTCACATAATTAGGTAGAACCTGTTCTCCAAGTGCCTCATTGGGTCAGTCTGGTCAGGATTAGATTTTACTTCTCTCAGTGAATCATCTCTAAGCCTGGATTTATTCACTTAAAGCCAAGCCATTAACAGAGTACTGTAACTGCCGGAACAGACAGATTGAATGGTGGGTCGAAATGTGTGGACACATGTTCACAGGATTCGAGCAGCTGGAGGCCACCAGTAAACATGGATCACCTCCATCTCCTGCAGCTGGTCCTGGTTGGTGGAGTACATCTGCTGCAGGGCCTGCTCCAGCTCATGGTTCCTCTCAAGGAGGCTTTTCCCCAGCTCCGCTGCCAAATGGAGATCTAAACAAAGCAGAGCAAATCTTTAAAACACCAGTTCTCGCCCATCACAAACAACTGGAAGTGACTGAACAACAGAAACTTATTGTCCCCGGCTTAGTTCTTATCATGTCTGGACTTTGCCTGGAATCTGTGCGGCCCACTAATCTGGATTGACGCCAGCCTCCTTGGTCTACAGTGAATAATGCAACTAACACAACAATGAGCTCTGTAGTTTTTGACTCAGATGTTTCATATCTCTGCTAAATGATCTTGAACATCTTTACAGGAGGAGGATGAGACAGAGCAGCACACAGCACAAACTGCAAATATCCATCTCATACTTTTCAAAATATGAAGCGCTTTCCTGACCACTAGCACTTCTACCAATAAAAACTTAATTTTCACCAAAACCCTGTCATGGATTTGTTTTTTCATTAGTTTAATCACTAAAGGAACTAAGTAAAGACTCAACCAACTGTTATATTATTTAGCAGATGACTTAAGAATATTAGTGATCCAGTTTGTTGTTGTGCATTTTAACTGAATACCTCTCCTGAACAGGTGATGCCATCAGTTTTATTTTTATTAATCTAATGCTTTTAGTATAGTTTTTCACAGCTGAATAACTACTTTTCTATAGTTAGTCATTGTTTACTTATACTTTTTAAAGTGCACATGCTCAAGTTTGTAATATTGACTTTCATTCTTTTCTTTTTTTTTATAGGAATGACAATAAACATTCCTTTGGAAACTAAATCACAAGCTAAATGAAAACTTATTCAGTCCAAATGTACAAAAAGTTTATGGTTAAAGTATTTAAAACTAGCTTTGGCTTTTTTCTTAAAACAGACAGGTAGGAATTTAAGTATAAAACTGCAAGATCTTAAACAGTTGATATTTTGTCATTTTTAATAACTCAATTATTTGACTATAATTTTGTTTTTAAATGCCACTTTCTGACACTTTAGGTCATTTGTTCATTAGTCATTTGTTTTATTGCTTTTTCCAGAACTGTATCATGTGTCACTAATTAAAACCTCATCTGTATTTTTTTTACAACTATTGCACAATTATTCTAGATTAGACTGTGTATGTGTTTAAGTGTTTGTAACTCCATTTTATCCCAAGCCTTATTAGGATAGCACAGCTGTATATCTATTTATTTTATCCCTCATCATCCAGATGCTGTTTGAGCAGCACAAACATAATTGATGAAACAAATACATGTACATGTACACAGGACCTGACAGCCTCAGGAAATCCTGTCACAAGATGAGAAAATACCAACTTTAAGTTGCCTGTATAAATAAAGGTTGAATGAATGAATGAAAAAAGTTGATTTTACCTTTATGAACATTTGAAGAAACATATGCATCATGTTATCTCACCAGCTTACTCCTACGGTTTCTTTTATTTGTAAAGAAATTGCCATTACAGTATTACTCTGGACAAATGATTACAAAGCTGGCCGGTGATGCGTTCACTGACTCGTGGAGTAAAGTGGACTTTGGGTGCGTCCTTACCGTTTTCGAGGTCCCGCTGGTTGTACCAAGTTTCCTCATTCTTGTCAAACTCTTCGTCCAGAATCACGTTAGTCAACATTTTTCACGCCGTGGGGTTAAAATAAATCTCCACCCGAGAGAAACTTCTCACATTTCGTGTCGGAGCGGTCAGCTAACCGCCGCCGGCTGTACTACATTCTGTCACGAAGCTGAAGTTAGCTTCCGATTCCAGCTTCCGATTCGGCAAATGACTAAAGGGACATTACAACTAATTTTTCAGTACCTTGAGCGGGTTTAATCTGCTCTAGCTCAAAAACTACAACACCTAGACTCTTCAAACCAGGACTATATTGTTCTACACTAATAGAAGAATATATAAAACTAAGTTTGAGCTTTGTGAAACGTTTTGCTGATTTGTGAAACTTCCACAAAGTTTGTTTTTCATCATTTTTATTCTACTGGACCACATTAGACCTGGTCCAGGTCAAAAACCACAACACATACACTCTTCAAACCAGGACTATATTATTCTAGACTAATAGAAGAATATATAAAACTAAGTTTGAGCTTTGTGAAACGTTTTGCTGATTTGTGAAACTTCCACAAAGTTTGTTTTTCATCATTTTTTGTCTACTGGACCACATTAGACCTGGTCCAGGTCAAAAACCACAACACATACACTCTTCAAACCAGGACTATATTATTCTAGACTAATAGAAGAATATATAAAACTAAGTTTGAGCTTTGTGAAACGTTTTGCTGATTTGTGAAACTTCCACAAAGTTTGTTTTTCATCATTTTTATTCTACTGGACCACATTAGACCTGGTCCAGGTCAAAAACCACAAGACCTACACTCTTCAAACCAGGACTATATTATTCTAGACTAATAGAAGAATATATAAAACTAAGTTTGAGCTTTGTGAAACGTTTTGCTGATTTGTGAAACTTCCACAAAGTTTGTTTTTCATCATTTTTATTCTACTGGACCACATTAGACCTGGTCCAGGTCAAAAACCACAACACATACACTCTTCAAACCAGGACTATATTATTCTAGACTAATAGAAGAATATATAAAACTAAGTTTGAGCTTTGTGAAACGTTTTGCTGATTTGTGAAACTTCCACAAAGTTTGTTTTTCATCATTTTTATTCTACTGGACCACATTAGACCTGGTCCAGGTCAAAAACCACAACACATACACTCTTCAAACCAGGACTATATTATTCTAGACTAATAGAAGAATATATAAAACTAAGTTTGAGCTTTGTGAAACGTTTTGCTGATTTGTGAAACTTCCACAAAGTTTGTTTTTCATCATTTTTTGTCTACTGGACCACATTAGACCTGGTCCAGGTCAAAAACCACAAGACCTACACTCTTCAAACCAGGACTATATTATTCTAGACTAATAGAAGAATATATAAAACTAAGTTTGAGCTTTGTGAAACGTTTTGCTGATTTGTGAAACTTCCACAAAGTTTGTTTTTCATCATTTTTATTCTACTGGACCACATTAGACCTGGTCCAGGTCAAAAACCACAACACATACACTCTTCAAACCAGGACTATATTATTCTAGACTAATAGAAGAATATATAAAACTAAGTTTGAGCTTTGTGAAACGTTTTGCTGATTTGTGAAACTTCCACAAAGTTTGTTTTTCATCATTTTTTGTCTACTGGACCACATTAGACCTGGTCCAGGTCAAAAACCACAAGACCTACACTCTTCAAACCAGGACTATATTATTCTAGACTAATAGAAGAATATATAAAACTAAGTTTGAGCTTTGTGAAACGTTTTGCTGATTTGTGAAACTTCCACAAAGTTTGTTTTTCATCATTTTTATTCTACTGGACCACATTAGACCTGGTCCAGGTCAAAAACCACAACACATACACTCTTCAAACCAGGACTATATTATTCTAGACTAATAGAAGAATATATAAAACTAAGTTTGAGCTTTGTGAAACGTTTTGCTGATTTGTGAAACTTCCACAAAGTTTGTTTTTCATCATTTTTATTCTACTGGACCACATTAGACCTGGTCCAGGTCAAAAACCACAACACATACACTCTTCAAACCAGGACTATATTATTCTAGACTAATAGAAGAATATATAAAACTAAGTTTGAGCTTTGTGAAACGTTTTGCTGATTTGTGAAACTTCCACAAAGTTTGTTTTTCATCATTTTTATTCTACTGGACCACATTAGACCTGGTCCAGGTCAAAAACCACAACACATACACTCTTCAAACCAGGACTATATTATTCTAGACTAATAGAAGAATATATAAAACTAAGTTTGAGCTTTGTGAAACGTTTTGCTGATTTGTGAAACTTCCACAAAGTTTGTTTTTCATCATTTTTATTCTACTGGACCACATTAGACCTGGTCCAGGTCAAAAACCACAAGACCTACACTCTTCAAACCAGGACTATATTATTCTAGACTAATAGAAGAATATATAAAACTAAGTTTGAGCTTTGTGAAACGTTTTGCTGATTTGTGAAACTTCCACAAAGTTTGTTTTTCATCATTTTTATTCTACTGGACCACATTAGACCTGGTCCAGGTCAAAAACCACAACACATACACTCTTCAAACCAGGACTATATTATTCTAGACTAATAGAAGAATATATAAAACTAAGTTTGAGCTTTGTGAAACGTTTTGCTGATTTGTGAAACTTCCACAAAGTTTGTTTTTCATCATTTTTAGGCTACTGGACCACATTAGACCTGGTCCAGGTCAAAAACCACAACACCTACACTCTTCAAACCAGGACTATATTATTCTAGACTAATAGAAGAATATATAAAACTAAGTTTGAGCTTTGTGAAACGTTTTGCTGATTTGTGAAACTTCCACAAAGTTTGTTTTTCATCATTTTTATTCTACTGGACCACATTAGACCTGGTCCAGGTCAAAAACCACAACACCTACACTCTTCAAACCAGGACTATATTATTCTAGACTAATAGAAGAATATATAAAACTAAGTTTGAGCTTTGTGAAACGTTTTGCTGATTTGTGAAACTTCCACAAAGTTTGTTTTTCATCATTTTTTGTCTACTGGACCACATTAGACCTGGTCCAGGTCA
>JBBPBX010064158.1:0-20334 GCA_038048925.1 Garcialebias charrua | reverse complement strand
ATATGTATATATATATATATATATATATGTATATATATATATATATGTATATATATATATGTATATATATATATATGTATATATATATATATATGTATATATATATATATATATATATATATATATATATATATACAGGTAGTCCCCGATTTACGAGCGAGATCCGTTACAACGAGGCGCTCGTAAACCGGAAATCTCGTAATTTGGAACGGCCGCCATTTCTCTCGTAAATCCGGAATTTCGCTCGTAAATTGGAACGGTTTTCGCTAGCGCGACTACAAACACTCTATTTTCATCCAAAAACTGCTTATGAGTGCATAAAAATGATCGGAAACGTGTGTCCATATGCTTAGCTAACTAACTGTGGTGAAAAAACACATGAAAACTCAGTATTTTTTTCGTTTTTTCCAAAAATTCGCCAGCTCGTAAGTCTGGAACCTCGTAGATCAGAGCGCTCGTAATTCGGGGACTACCTGTATATTATATATGTATATGTATATATATGTATATATATGTATATGTATGTATGTATGTATTATGTATGTATGTATGTATGTATGTATGTATGTATGTATGTATGTATGTATGTATGTATGTATGTATGTATGTATGTATGTATGTATGTATGTATGTATGTATGTATGTATGTGTAGTGGGCATGACCTTGTCCACTTTTAAGACACCTGTGTACTTTTGAACTGTCCAGTGATGACCTTTACTGACCTCTCAGTAAAGCAAGACATTTACTACAAAATCATTCATTAAGCTGTAATCTGATAAATATAGTCACCAAAAGAGACTATTTCTATCTTTGATTTTAGGCTGATGTGATCAAAAGAATAACTTTTGTCATTTTCATGATGTGTGCTTTTAAGCTGTGTCATTCTGTAAGAGTTAAACTGTGTTCACTGCTGTGTTTAAAGGTGAAGCCTTCGGGTCACAGAGACCGGACGGTTTTGTTTAGAAACTCAGAGACAGTCTCATGAGCAGGGCTCCAGCTTTATCTATCTTTTTCCTAAACATTTCTCTCTGCTGCTGCTGTAACCTTGGGTCCTGATAAGGCAAGTGAACTCCTCTCTTTGTTCCTGCTTTTTAAGTTCTAACTGTGCGAGAACGCTTCAGAGTTTCTGGGAGTTTCGAAAGATGATGTGAACTTCCAAAGAGCTGAATGACCACAAGTCACGCGCTAAGGACTCGTCATCCAGCTGGGACTGATAACATGTTGTTATGGGTCCACTTTTAAGGAACAGAGCTCAAAAACTTTGTTTATTCCCTCCTGGAATAAGTTTATCTTGAAGTCAGAGGCCTGAAGCTGACATATTCTCTGATGACCAAGCGAAAACCAGGAGACGTTGGAAAACGTAAACCAGAACCCTGCTTGAAGGTATTGTACTGGTCCCCACAAGGACCCGTACATCTGAAAAGCTACAAGGTCTTCCCTCTTACCGGGCGGTCGTCAAAAGGTAAAGAGCTGTTTACAAAACGTACCTGGATTTTAGCAGAAGTCGGAGGAGAAGTGTCACTCTGGTATCATGCTCATGATAATTTCTTCTTAAATCTTTCCTCCTACTCTTTCCCTCTCAATCTAAGCTGGAAACTATAATTAAGCCGAAGAGCCCACAGACTAAATATGTTAACATCCAATATTGAAGTCTGTTGTGTTGAATTTAAGTGTGCCGACGTTTTAAATTGAAAGAAAGTGAAATCATGTCAATCAAGTGTAATGGTGTTAATTTAGTTGATTTATTTTAAATAAATGATAGTGTCTCTGTGACATATCAAACTAAGTTAACGTCTTTGTCACTTAATGGCTTTGTGTATTTATCCATCATAAAGATCACAGAAATATTGGGTAAACTGAAAAAGAACAGAATCCGTGAATTTACTATTCAATCTGAATAAGTAAATTAATTAAGGTAAAGAGGTCAGTATTAATATTGACCTCCTCATAACCCCTTACATCTGGTGGCCTCGTACGTGGTTCTGAAAGTTTATTGATAAAACTGTGATCTCTCGTGAACTGTAACGTCATGTTTGCATATTGGGATCCAAGTTTTAGACTCTAACAGATTAATTATTTTGGCTGGAAAAGTGTTCAGAACGATTGCAGGACTGCAGTTAATGACATTTGACGCTGAAATTGTTATTTGTTCAACTTTTGAAACGCTATAAGTAGTTTGGTGGGGATCTGTCTCGCTGTGTGGGAAGTGTTTGGTGGTTCTGATAAGGACCCGGTCCAGATTACGTTGCACAAGCTGAGGCAATCTCACTGCAAAATGACCGCCGAGTCAAATTGCCTGAAAAGCTAATTTAACATCTACAAGATTGCTGTGCTGGTATTTTACATGTTGGAGCAGGTCATAGAAGCATATTACTGTTAGAACGGTGTCGGATAGTGGTTCTGAAACCCGAGTTCTGCTCCTTTAAAGTGGACGGAACCGACCTGAACGCGGCTCCGAGGGAGTCCGTGTCGTGTTACAGTTGACGTGCTGGTTACTGAGCGTAGCTTAGTCGTGCCTGTTTTAAATGTGATTGCCACGTTTCAGAGTTTTGGGGAGTTAATTCGAAGCGTTTGAGTTGTTTACGAGTCTATAAAGTTGTGTTCTGTTGTGCTAAGCTAACGTTAAAGAGCTACGTGTCCTAGTACACGTTTGTTTATGAGCTGTGATTGGATGAAACGAGAGCTGTGAGCTGTCAATCACGTCGCACGCCGTTGCGACCAACCCACTTTGTCGTCATTTCCGGTACTGCATTGGGCGAAGGTAAGAAAACTACATTTACCGTGAATGCTTGGAATGAACTACAACCGCTGTGATTGATTGGTTGACGTCACGTATCTGTGTAGCGAGCTCCGCCTCGCTCAGCACAGCAGAGCTGGTGACGCGCTGCGTCGACCCGCCTATTTGTGTCGTCATTTCCTGGTGCGTTTCGAGCGACAAGCAGTCACATTCACACACACACGGTGAAAAGAGATTTCACTGAGCGTTTAAAAACTCATTTTAAAGCCATCTAAACTGTCTAACAACATAGATTTGTCTCTGACAAGACCGCAGTTCGAGCGTTTATCACGAACATACTAGAAACTAACTCTAAAAGGTAGTTTTCAGTTAAATACTGAATGAAATAAATCAGTCTCCACGTGATAAATTAAGACTCAAAGCTGCCCCCTGTTGGTTAAAAGACGTTGACAGATGAGTTTTCTCACAAACATCATAAAAAAGTCAGCATTTTATGGTGAAATTACCAGCTTTAAAAAATTGTTCTGTACACAAACAAAAATTCCTGTTTATTTTAAATAAAAATTTTAGAATAACAAAGGTACAGACGAACAATTTATGCTCATTTTAAATACTGAAGAGATTTAGAATAACACTCAAAACAGCAATTTTTATTTGATTTTCAAATTAAATAAAAATAAAAAATTATAGAGAACAGAGCATTTCCACATTGAGGTCTTCACATCTCTGAATTTTAAACAGAATTGTTGTACATCTGTACACTTTTAGTTAAATAATTGCATTTTTAACGTTTTTCTGTGTAAAATTAATGACTCCAGTTTATTTTAAATGAAAAGTTTAAAATAAACAAAATTACATTTTTCAATCCAGATAACTGCGGCAACTCAAAAGGTTTTACTGAAACTGAAATACATTCTCTTGGTGAAAAATAAAACAAAGTCTGCTAACATTTTAGTGTGAACATTGCATTTATTTGAAATCTTTAAGAAGGTGGTTGAGTGAAAGACAGAAAACATTAAGCGTGGTTTAATAGTAATTGTTTTAAAAAATAGGTCTATTAAGTTAATACGGCCACGAAGGCTTGACTTACCATATGTTTCATTGCAGGTAAAACCTAAAATAAATAAAAAGGTACTGAATGAATGAAAGACTTGTTTATAGATTACTGGAATAAACCCAGGAAGCTGTTTTAGTGAAGTAACTCAACGCTAAGAAAGCATTTATTTGCATACACTATAATGAATACCGTCTTATTGATTCAAACAAACATCTCTCATTAATTTGGAGAAATTTCAAAACAAAGATGGGATATGACGATTATGATGAAGCTTTCAAGCTGATCGCATCAAGGCGTGAAGAGCTGGAAGTATTAAAGCAGAAGTGCATTCAAGAACGTGAAGAAGATCACCGAAAAAAACTTGAGTTCGAACGTTTGTTAGGCGAATTAACAACACAACGGGGTGCTGTAAATGTTTGTGACGCTCACAGACAAAACAATGACCCGATCTGGTTAAAAACAAAACCAGAGCGTGAACTACATTACCAAGAAAAGGTCAAATCCCACTCGCTGGAGCTGGAAGGGACAAGTTCATCAACTCCCTCTCCTAATAAAGGCGAGAAGAAACATGTTTTTCAAACTCACAAACCACATGTCGATGCCCGCTGGAACTATGACCCGAAGTGGTTAAGAGACCCAATATGGTTGAGAAGGACGAGCACACGCCCTGTCCCTGCACCTCGGACGAAGCTGCCCGAGATAAGCAAAAAACCACAAACGGTGGACGCCCGCTCTTTAAGTGACCCTCCGCGGTCTACACCGAGCAAAGCTCCTGCCCCTGCACTGCGGACTGGACAGTCCGGGAGTAGCAAAAGGTCACAGAAGTTCCAGAAAAAAGGCAACATACCTCTATGCTCTGAGGAGATAGTGGACATAAGTTGGTTGTTTGAAAACTTGAATGATATAGAGGATGACCAAACTGGTACAATGCGTGACGTTGTCTTTCACAAAGACTCAGAGCACACAAATAACTCAGCGCACACTACTACCAACATTGCCATGGATGTTGACAGCAAACCAATTGCTGACACACAACAACATCCTGAAGGTCATGATGCTGACAGCGAACAAGATGCTGACAGTAAACAAGATTACACAGACAGAGTCACACGTGAACAGAAACGTGGGACAAGACCTGTGAGGTTTCTGTGTAACTTTATACAAAGGGGGGTGGCTAAGAAAGCTTACCTGCCTATCACACTGGAAGGTGTCCTTGAGCGTGAAGCCCTCCTGGATGGCAGTTCTGATATAACTATTATGTCGGCCAAGCTGTTCGAGGAGCTGAGGACCGCCGCTAACGGTGTTGACAGGCAAATACCCTTTGAGAAATGTGCTATTGAGCTACAGGGTCTCGCAGAGACGAGAACAACCCTAACAGCTATGGCTATGGTTCACATGCAGATTGGCGAAATGACACTACGCCACCCGGTGTACGTGTCTAAACTTGACTCATTCCCATTTTTGGTTGGCCAAGATTTTATAAACCGCTTCAACGCGATTATAGATTATGGTCGACGGAAAATGTGGAGCACAGTGAGAAAACCCCTGCCAATAAAAGTGCTTCCTAGTTGCGATACAGACTGCCTAACCGCAGGTACCGCAAAGGACACACGGGACTGCTCATCCGAGGACGAGAGCCCGGTAAGTGAACCTTCAACTACAGGTGAGACAGAAGAGACCCAAAAGTTGGACCAAACTCCGGCCCAACAAGAGAACCTCCTCTGTGAGCTGACACATTCAGCACTCCCTGACCACTGCCTACCACAGGTAGTGAAAGGTGTTGAGATCCAAGGATCCCACACCGAAGACGCTGTACTGTCCTCTGAGACAGGTAATTCGGCAATCAACCAAGCTTTCAATGAAACCTTGGTTCAAGGGCATCTGAGTCCAGAAAATGACAGTCATCCAAACGCTGACAGTCACTTGGACATCATTGTTGCAGATTACGAGGACCCCTCATCAGACAAGAAGGGGGCAAACTCACATTACCTACCACAGGTAGAGAAAGGTGTGGAGATCCAAGGACCCCACACCGAGGTTGCTGTACTGTCCCCTGGGACAGGTAAATCGGCTATTAGCCAAGCTTTCGATGAAACCTTGGTTCAGGGACATTTGTGTCTAGAACTAATCAGAAATGACATAGTTTTTACAGACTCAAAGAGCCCCTCTTCAGTCAAGACGTGGGAAGACACACACAACGACAGTGACCTGTCGCAGTCTGTACAATCAGACACACCTGCGACTGCGCCGACAGTTGTGACACACCTGAATTACACGGAAAGAGGTAAACGTAAGAAGATACGTTGGCCAAAACCTAAACGATTCCTGTGTACCGTCTTCTCTCAGCTGCGCGAACAGCTTAAACTAAACGGTGGCATCCTAACTTGTGCCCATGGACGGACGTCCTCACCTGTGTTCGTGGTCCCCCATGACCAAAGGGGGGTGATGTTAGGCCATGCCAAAGACAAAGATTTGAATGTACACCTCAGAAACACTTTTGCTTTCGCCCAGAAAAACCTGGAAAGATCTGCTGAAGGACGTAAGGCGTACTATGACCAAAAGGCCTCTCACAATGAACTCCAAGTGGGAGACAGAGTCTGGTACTATACGTTCGCCCCAGCAACCGGGAAAGGAGGGTCCGAGACCGGAACTCTCGCCCGCAAACTAATGCCCAGGTGGACTGGACCTCATCTGATAACAGACAAAGTGTCCTCAGTCGTCTACGAAATCAAAATCAGCAAAGGCCGCAAAGAGCCAATTGCTAAATGGGTACATCGAAATCAGATCAAACCTTACAAGGCGTTCAATGACTCCACAAAAGACAAAGATCTCACAAACTCACCGACTTCATGGGATAATAAGGTCGTCCAAACACAAGTTAGTAAATAAACTAATCAGGTTTAAACTACCGTATTTCCCACCCTATAAGTCGCATTGTCCAATTTGAACTTAGAAACGCTAAGCCTAAAACCCACAACAAAAAACTAACCTTAACAACCGTTTAAATCCACGAGATTTAATTTGACCTCGGTCATAAAGTTGAGACCTGTTTTTCTTGTGTGTTGCACTTTGGAATCTGACGACAAGAGTGTGTCGAAGCAGTGAAACGTTGTTTCCTTGTTGTTTAGTCATTACTGTTGTCATTAGTTGAGATATTGTTTGGTTCTGAACACTCCCAGCCAAAAAGGTTTTGTATTAACATTGGTTAATGAATGATATGGATTTAACTATGCCAACATGCAGTTCGTTTTGTTAAATCTCAATCGTCGAAGAGTCAATGTAGTTTAAAGCTACTCAAGGTACCATAAACTACACTGGTCTCACAATTTCTAAATTGAACCGATTCGATCGTTTCTATTCTAGATTATCTATTCATTTTGATGAGTCTCGCCATAGACTTCAAAATTTATTAGGAATACCAAATCCTACGTCGTTCGTCTAAAAGACAACAGACATTTAGATCAAACTATATTTCATTTTTATTTTAGTTTAACCTAAACTAAGTAATGAATGGAGGAATAGTTTGGAATTAGAGGCCTTCGTTACAGAAGCCCTCCAAAATTTTATAGGTACAGATCCCTATATCTAATTTTACAGAATTGATCCACCCCTTAATTGGTAATTGTAGCTGATCTAAACCATGATAGCTTACATACCAGGTGCATATAGGTAGGGCTTAATGTAAAATCCCAATCATAAGCCCACCTAAAAAACCACATAATTGCATGACACATAGAACCAGAGTGGCACTGACTGGAAACCAACCAGCCAACAACCTTCGATGTGGGGACCTGCAGCTCCAACGCTTGGTCTTCAACCTTCATCCAAGGGTCGCCTCCTCTGCGTCAATCGAGGGATCCCCTCTACATGCTGATTATGAAAACAATTGTTGCTGATCAATCAACAAAACTAACCGTTGTGGAATTACTGCTGTGGAATTACCGCTGTGGATTATAAGACTTTGTTTTCCAAAGGATCACAGACTTTGTTTTCCAAGAGTTAACAGACTTTGTTTTCCAAAGGATTAAAAGCTTTTCGCAATGGGATTACCTCCGAACAGTATGGAATTTCCAAAAACTTTATGGGATTATAATTTTTGATTTTTCTTTTCCACTTGCTGGATTACTTCAAGATCAAAGACAGTTCAAGGTTTCCTTTCGTGTTGGACCCCATCCCCAAGGACTGGCGATGGCTTCCAAAAGGGGGGAGATGTAGTGGGCATGACCTTGTCCACTTTTAAGACACCTGTGTACTTTTGAACTGTCCAGTGATGACCTTTACTGACCTCTCAGTAAAGCAAGACATTTACTACAAAATCATTCATTAAGCTGTAATCTGATAAATATAGTCACCAAAAGAGACTATTTCTATCTTTGATTTTAGGCTGATGTGATCAAAAGAATAACTTTTGTCATTTTCATGATGTGTGCTTTTAAGCTGTGTCATTCTGTAAGAGTTAAACTGTGTTCACTGCTGTGTTTAAAGGTGAAGCCTTCGGGTCACAGAGACCGGACGGTTTTGTTTAGAAACTCAGAGACAGTCTCATGAGCAGGGCTCCAGCTGTATCTATCTTTTTCCTAAACATTTCTCTCTGCTGCTGCTGTAACCTTGGGTCCTGATAAGGCAAGTGAACTCCTCTCTTTGTGCCTGCTTTTTAAGTTCTAACTGTGCGAGAACGCTTCAGAGTTTCTGGGAGTTTCGAAAGATGATGTGAACTTCCAAAGAGCTGAATGACCACAAGTCACGCGCTAAGGACTCGTCATCCAGCTGGGACTGATAACATGTTGTTATGGGTCCACTTTTAAGGAACAGAGCTCAAAAACTTTGTTTATTCCCTCCTGGAATAAGTTTATCTTGAAGTCAGAGGCCTGAAGCTGACATATTCTCTGATGACCAAGCGAAAACCAGGAGACGTTGGAAAACGTAAACCAGAACCCTGCTTGAAGGTATTGTACTGGTCCCCACAAGGACCCGTACATCTGAAAAGCTACAAGGTCTTCCCTCTTACCGGGCGGTCGTCAAAAGGTAAAGAGCTGTTTACAAAACGTACCTGGATTTTAGCAGAAGTCGGAGGAGAAGTGTCACTCTGGTATCATGCTCATGATAATTTCTTCTTAAATCTTTCCTCCTACTCTTTCCCCTCTCTATCTAAGCTGGAAACTATAATTAAGCCGAAGAGCCCACAGACTAAATATGTTAACATCCAATATTGAAGTCTGTTGTGTTGAATTTAAGTGTGCCGACGTTTTAAATTGAAAGAAAGTGAAATCATGTCAATCAAGTGTAATGGTGTTAATTTAGTTGATTTATTTTAAATAAATGATAGTGTCTCTGTGACATATCAAACTAAGTTAACGTCTTTGTCACTTAATGGCTTTGTGTATTTATCCATCATAAAGATCACAGAAATATTGGGTAAACTGAAAAAGAACAGAATCCGTGAATTTACTATTCAATCTGAATAAGTAAATTAATTAAGGTAAAGAGGTCAGTATTAATATTGACCTCCTCATAACCCCTTACATCTGGTGGCCTCGTACGTGGTTCTGAAAGTTTATTGATAAAACTGTGATCTCTCGTGAACTGTAACGTCATGTTTGCATATTGGGATCCAAGTTTTAGACTCTAACAGATTAATTATTTTGGCTGGAAAAGTGTTCAGAACGATTGCAGGACTGCAGTTAATGACATTTGACGCTGAAATTGTTATTTGTTCAACTTTTGAAACGCTATAAGTAGTTTGGTGGGGATCTGTCTCGCTGTGTGGGAAGTGTTTGGTGGTTCTGATAAGGACCCGGTCCAGATTACGTTGCACAAGCTGAGGCAATCTCACTGCAAAATGACCGCCGAGTCAAATTGCCTGAAAAGCTAATTTAACATCTACAAGATTGCTGTGCTGGTATTTTACATGTTGGAGCAGGTCATAGAAGCATATTACTGTTAGAACGGTGTCGGATAGTGGTTCTGAAACCCGAGTTCTGCTCCTTTAAAGTGGACGGAACCGACCTGAACGCGGCTCCGAGGGAGTCCGTGTCGTGTTACAGTTGACGTGCTGGTTACTGAGCGTAGCTTAGTCGTGCCTGTTTTAAATGTGATTGCCACGTTTCAGAGTTTTGGGGAGTTAATTCGAAGCGTTTGAGTTGGTTACGAGTCTATAAAGTTGTGTTCTGTTGTGCTAAGCTAACGTTAAAGAGCTACGTGTCCTAGTACACGTTTGTTTATGAGCTGTGATTGGATGAAACGAGAGCTGTGAGCTGTCAATCACGTCGCACGCCGTTGCGACCAACCCACTTTGTCGTCATTTCCGGTACTGCATTGGGCGAAGGTAAGAAAACTACATTTACCGTGAATGCTTGGAATGAACTACAACCGCTGTGATTGATTGGTTGACGTCACGTATCTGTGTAGCGAGCTCCGCCTCGCTCAGCACAGCAGAGCTGGTGACGCGCTGCGTCGACCCGCCTATTTGTGTCGTCATTTCCTGGTGCGTTTCGAGCGACAAGCAGTCACATTCACACACACACGGTGAAAAGAGATTTCACTGAGCGTTTAAAAACTCATTTTAAAGCCATCTAAACTGTCTAACAACATAGATTTGTCTCTGACAAGACCGCAGTTCGAGCGTTTATCACGAACATACTAGAAACTAACTCTAAAAGGTAGTTTTCAGTTAAATACTGAATGAAATAAATCAGTCTCCACGTGATAAATTAAGACTCAAAGCTGCCCCCTGTTGGTTAAAAGACGTTGACAGATGAGTTTTCTCACAAACATCATAAAAAAGTCAGCATTTTATGGTGAAATTACCAGCTTTAAAAAATTGTTCTGTACACAAACAAAAATTCCTGTTTATTTTAAATAAAAATTTTAGAATAACAAAGGTACAGACGAACAATTTATGCTCATTTTAAATACTGAAGAGATTTAGAATAACACTCAAAACAGCAATTTTTATTTGATTTTCAAATTAAATAAAAATAAAAAATTATAGAGAACAGAGCATTTCCACATTGAGGTCTTCACATCTCTGAATTTTAAACAGAATTGTTGTACATCTGTACACTTTTAGTTAAATAATTGCATTTTTAACGTTTTTCTGTGTAAAATTAATGACTCCAGTTTATTTTAAATGAAAAGTTTAAAATAAACAAAATTACATTTTTCAATCCAGATAACTGCGGCAACTCAAAAGGTTTTACTGAAACTGAAATACATTCTCTTGGTGAAAAATAAAACAAAGTCTGCTAACATTTTAGTGTGAACATTGCATTTATTTGAAATCTTTAAGAAGGTGGTTGAGTGAAAGACAGAAAACATTAAGCGTGGTTTAATAGTAATTGTTTTAAAAAATAGGTCTATTAAGTTAATACGGCCACGAAGGCTTGACTTACCATATGTTTCATTGCAGGTAAAACCTAAAATAAATAAAAAGGTACTGAATGAATGAAAGACTTGTTTATAGATTACTGGAATAAACCCAGGAAGCTGTTTTAGTGAAGTAACTCAACGCTAAGAAAGCATTTATTTGCATACACTATAATGAATACCGTCTTATTGATTCAAACAAACATCTCTCATTAATTTGGAGAAATTTCAAAACAAAGATGGGATATGACGATTATGATGAAGCTTTCAAGCTGATCGCATCAAGGCGTGAAGAGCTGGAAGTATTAAAGCAGAAGTGCATTCAAGAACGTGAAGAAGATCACCGAAAAAAACTTGAGTTCGAACGTTTGTTAGGCGAATTAACAACACAACGGGGTGCTGTAAATGTTTGTGACGCTCACAGACAAAACAATGACCCGATCTGGTTAAAAACAAAACCAGAGCGTGAACTACATTACCAAGAAAAGGTCAAATCCCACTCGCTGGAGCTGGAAGGGACAAGTTCATCAACTCCCTCTCCTAATAAAGGCGAGAAGAAACATGTTTTTCAAACTCACAAACCACATGTCGATGCCCGCTGGAACTATGACCCGAAGTGGTTAAGAGACCCAATATGGTTGAGAAGGACGAGCACACGCCCTGTCCCTGCACCTCGGACGAAGCTGCCCGAGATAAGCAAAAAACCACAAACGGTGGACGCCCGCTCTTTAAGTGACCCTCCGCGGTCTACACCGAGCAAAGCTCCTGCCCCTGCACTGCGGACTGGACAGTCCGGGAGTAGCAAAAGGTCACAGAAGTTCCAGAAAAAAGGCAACATACCTCTATGCTCTGAGGAGATAGTGGACATAAGTTGGTTGTTTGAAAACTTGAATGATATAGAGGATGACCAAACTGGTACAATGCGTGACGTTGTCTTTCACAAAGACTCAGAGCACACAAATAACTCAGCGCACACTACTACCAACATTGCCATGGATGTTGACAGCAAACCAATTGCTGACACACAACAACATCCTGAAGGTCATGATGCTGACAGCGAACAAGATGCTGACAGTAAACAAGATTACACAGACAGAGTCACACGTGAACAGAAACGTGGGACAAGACCTGTGAGGTTTCTGTGTAACTTTATACAAAGGGGGGTGGCTAAGAAAGCTTACCTGCCTATCACACTGGAAGGTGTCCTTGAGCGTGAAGCCCTCCTGGATGGCAGTTCTGATATAACTATTATGTCGGCCAAGCTGTTCGAGGAGCTGAGGACCGCCGCTAACGGTGTTGACAGGCAAATACCCTTTGAGAAATGTGCTATTGAGCTACAGGGTCTCGCAGAGACGAGAACAACCCTAACAGCTATGGCTATGGTTCACATGCAGATTGGCGAAATGACACTACGCCACCCGGTGTACGTGTCTAAACTTGACTCATTCCCATTTTTGGTTGGCCAAGATTTTATAAACCGCTTCAACGCGATTATAGATTATGGTCGACGGAAAATGTGGAGCACAGTGAGAAAACCCCTGCCAATACAGGTGCTTCCTAGTTGCGATACAGACTGCCTAACCGCAGGTACCGCAAAGGACACACGGGACTGCTCATCCGAGGACGAGAGCCCGGTAAGTGAACCTTCAACTACAGGTGAGACAGAAGAGACCCAAAAGTTGGACCAAACTCCGGCCCAACAAGAGAACCTCCTCTGTGAGCTGACACATTCAGCACTCCCTGACCACTGCCTACCACAGGTAGTGAAAGGTGTTGAGATCCAAGGATCCCACACCGATGACGCTGTACTGTCCTCTGAGACAGGTAATTCGGCAATCAACCAAGCTTTCAATGAAACCTTGGTTCAAGGGCATCTGAGTCCAGAAAATGACAGTCATCCAAACGCTGACAGTCACTTGGACATCATTGTTGCAGATTACGAGGACCCCTCATCAGACAAGAAGGGGGCAAACTCACATTACCTACCACAGGTAGAGAAAGGTGTGGAGATCCAAGGACCCCACACCGAGGTTGCTGTACTGTCCCCTGGGACAGGTAAATCGGCTATCAGCCAAGCTTTCGATGAAACCTTGGTTCAGGGACATTTGTGTCTAGAACTAATCAGAAATGACATAGTTTTTACAGACTCAAAGAGCCCCTCTTCAGTCAAGACGTGGGAAGACACACACAACGACAGTGACCCGTCGCAGTCTGTACAATCAGACACACCTGCGACTGCGCCGACAGTTGTGACACACCTGAATTACACGGAAAGAGGTAAACGTAAGAAGATACGTTGGCCGAAACCTAAACGATTCCTGTGTACCGTCTTCTCTCAGCTGCGCGAACAGCTTAAACTAAACGGTGGCATCCTAACTTGTGCCCATGGACGGACGTCCTCACCTGTGTTCGTGGTCCCCCATGACCAAAGGGGGGTGATGTTAGGCCATGCCAAAGACAAAGATTTGAATGTACACCTCAGAAACACTTTTGCTTTCGCCCAGAAAAACCTGGAAAGATCTGCTGAAGGACGTAAGGCGTACTATGACCAAAAGGCCTCTCACAATGAACTCCAAGTGGGAGACAGAGTCTGGTACTATACGTTCGCCCCAGCAACCGGGAAAGGAGGGTCCGAGACCGGAACTCTCGCCCGCAAACTAATGCCCAGGTGGACTGGACCTCATCTGATAACAGACAAAGTGTCCTCAGTCGTCTACGAAATCAAAATCAGCAAAGGCCGCAAAGAGCCAATTGCTAAATGGGTACATCGAAATCAGATCAAACCTTACAAGGCGTTCAATGACTCCACAAAAGACAAAGATCTCACAAACTCACCGACTTCATGGGATAATAAGGTCGTCCAAACACAAGTTAGTAAATAAACTAATCAGGTTTAAACTACTGTATTTCCCACCCTATAAGTCGCATTGTCCAATTTGAACTTAGAAACGCTAAGCCTAAAACCCACAACAAAAAACTAACCTTAACAACCGTTTAAATCCACGAGATTTAATTTGACCTCGGTCATAAAGTTGAGACCTGTTTTTCTTGTGTGTTGCACTTTGGAATCTGACGACAAGAGTGTGTCGAAGCAGTGAAACGTTGTTTCCTTGTTGTTTAGTCATTACTGTTGTCATTAGTTGAGATATTGTTTTGGTTCTGAACACTCCCAGCCAAAAAGGTTTTGTATTAACATTGGTTAATGAATGATATGGATTTAACTATGCCAACATGCAGTTCGTTTTGTTAAATCTCAATCGTCGAAGAGTCAATGTAGTTTAAAGCTACTCAAGGTACCATAAACTACACTGGTCTCACAATTTCTAAATTGAACCGATTCGATCGTTTCTATTCTAGATTATCTATTCATTTTGATGAGTCTCGCCATAGACTTCAAAATTTATTAGGAATACCAAATCCTACGTCGTTCGTCTAAAAGACAACAGACATTTAGATCAAACTATATTTCATTTTTATTTTAGTTTAACCTAAACTAAGTAATGAATGGAGGAATAGTTTGGAATTAGAGGCCTTCGTTACAGAAGCCCTCCAAAATTTTATAGGTACAGATCCCTATATCTAATTTTACAGAATTGATCCACCCCTTAATTGGTAATTGTAGCTGATCTAAACCATGATAGCTTACATACCAGGTGCATATAGGTAAGGCTTAATGTAAAATCCTATTCATAAGCCCACCTAAAAAACCACATAATTGCATGACACATAGAACCAGAGTGGCACTGACTGGAAACCAACCAGCCAACAACCTTCGATGTGGGGACCTGCAGCTCCAACGCTTGGTCTTCAACCTTCATCCAAGGGTCGCCTCCTCTGCGTCAATCGAGGGATCCCCTCTACATGCTGATTATGAAAACAATTGTTGCTGATCAATCAACAAAACTAACCGTTGTGGAATTACTGCTGTGGAATTACCGCTGTGGATTATAAGACTTTGTTTTCCAAAGGATCACAGACTTTGTTTTCCAAGAGTTAACAGACTTTGTTTTCCAAAGGATTAAAAGCTTTTCGCAATGGGATTACCTCCGAACAGTATGGAATTTCCAAAAACTTTATGGGATTATAATTTTTGATTTTTCTTTTCCACTTGCTGGATTACTTCAAGATCAAAGACAGTTCAAGGTTTCCTTTCGTGTTGGACCCCATCCCCAAGGACTGGCGATGGCTTCCAAAAGGGGGGAGATGTAGTGGGCATGACCTTGTCCACTTTTAAGACACCTGTGTACTTTTGAACTGTCCAGTGATGACCTTTACTGACCTCTCAGTAAAGCAAGACATTTACTACAAAATCATTCATTAAGCTGTAATCTGATAAATATAGTCACCAAAAGAGACTATTTCTATCTTTGATTTTAGGCTGATGTGATCAAAAGAATAACTTTTGTCATTTTCATGATGTGTGCTTTTAAGCTGTGTCATTCTGTAAGAGTTAAACTGTGTTCACTGCTGTGTTTAAAGGTGAAGCCTTCGGGTCACAGAGACCGGACGGTTTTGTTTAGAAACTCAGAGACAGTCTCATGAGCAGGGCTCCAGCTTTATCTATCTTTTTCCTAAACATTTCTCTCTGCTGCTGCTGTAACCTTGGGCCTGATAAGGCAAGTGAACTCCTCTCTTTGTTCCTGCTTTTTAAGTTCTAACTGTGCGAGAACGCTTCAGAGTTTCTGGGAGTTTCGAAAGATGATGTGAACTTCCAAAGAGCTGAATGACCACAAGTCACGCGCTAAGGACTCGTCATCCAGCTGGGACTGATAACATGTTGTTATGGGTCCACTTTTAAGGAACAGAGCTCAAAAACTTTGTTTATTCCCTCCTGGAATAAGTTTATCTTGAAGTCAGAGGCCTGAAGCTGACATATTCTCTGATGACCAAGCGAAAACCAGGAGACGTTGGAAAACGTAAACCAGAACCCTGCTTGAAGGTATTGTACTGGTCCCCACAAGGACCCGTACATCTGAAAAGCTACAAGGTCTTCCCTCTTACCGGGCGGTCGTCAAAAGGTAAAGAGCTGTTTACAAAACGTACCTGGATTTTATGTGTATGTATATATGTATATGTATGTACAAGGGTACATTTGGTTTGCAGTGGTATAATGCTGACCACGTCAACACTAAACTAAAATAAATTAAAGTGAAACATTGAAATACATTTGAATTATGTCTTGCTGCGGCTGACAGCCACACTATAATTGTTTTGCGGCTGTGTGTGTTTGTTTTCATGCATGCAGTTGTGTGACTATTTGTTTGCAAAATAGATAATAAAACCCTAAATATTGTAGAACATAATTATTGGATTTGGATTTACAACAGGCTCATTTTTGGTGTCAGCACAGTTGAATACGTTGCCTAAGTCACCTGACACTCAAAAACACAAAATTGACTGAAACAGTCAATTCTACAGATGCTGACCAAGAATTTGCTTTCAAGTTCCATCCACATTAGAGATTAGGTATTACAGATTTTCAAAGTTTGACCAAAACAGCTCTATTTCTATCATATCTCAACACAAGATGATATTTGTCTAAAAAATATGTCATGAACAGCATCCGGCAATATGGATTACTTCAAGAAATGTTCAGCCACTTATTAGAATTTGAATTCCCAGTAGCTTTTTTTTTTCACAAGTCACATGTAAAATGAAATTTATCTTAAATTTTACTTTACATCTAATGGCATGATTCACTAGAAATTCAGCAAGAAATATACCTCCATAGGATGTAATTTATCTTTAAAGCTGTGATTATTATCAGTAGGGTACAAATGTCTCTGTGCAACACATCACTGAGCTGTGCTTTGCCACTGTGAATGCTAATTATCACATCACTTCTGTTCTGCCAGTTACACCCCCACCCCCCAACTTCCTTTTTTTCTTTCATTGCTACTTAATTTGTGGAATATTCACAAGCTTCCTGTTGGTTATTCCTGCACCTAATTCAGAAATGGGTACTTAGACACCCAATGGCCATGAATTTGGCTGCTTGCAACAGCAGAGACCTGAATGATTTCCTTCTCACCACCCACTGGAAAGCAATCTACAGCCTGTAATGGGAAACTCAAATAGCAAATCTTTGGGTATAAGCATGTCTCTGGAAGTCACGAGTCAGCAACTAGCTCATTTAAGCAGTGAGATAGTTTACCTGGAGGTCAAAGAGATTTCAGTGGAGGAGGCCATCATTTCCCTTGGAGCTCCAGCTCTCAATGTGTTCCTTTAGCGGGGCTCTAATAATAATAATAATAATAATAATAATAATAAATTCAATTTATACTGCACTTTTCATTAATAAAAATCTCAAAGTGCTCTGGTAATGTTTTGTGAAAGAGGCACAAACGGAGCAGTGGGGGGAAATAAAATAAAAAACAAGAATGGGCACAAGGCAAACAAACTGAGAAAGATGAGGAAACATGTTTTTGTGACATCCTTTGCACAAGATAACAGGGTTTCTTGAAATTTAAAATCAGTTGCATCAATGATACACTTCAAGTTTTAGTGACACAAAATTGGATTCACCCTTCAGTTCCTGCAAACACAGAAAAGGGAAATGGAAGGAAAGGAATTGCAGCAACAATACTTCTAGTCTTATGTTGTTTTGAATGCAATGTTCTTCATGGGTTTTCATGTTTTTTGAAGTGTTTCTTGAAACACATCAATAATTTAGCACTTAGCATGATACTGGAAAAAAAAATCATGAATACACACATGGCTGGAAAAACAGCTGTTCAACATCCCAAAGATTTGTCAATATTTCTCTTTTCCCTTCAATTCAAACCCTATGCATTGGGTTACTGAGCATGCATCTGGAAATACTTAGTGCTGTTGTAGATTAAATTAACAGTTAGAATCACTGTTTAAGTAATTAAAAATTACATATTTACCAAACTCTACCAATTGTTTTAAAGTTGTTCATTATACAACAGGATATGTATTTCGTATTTAAATGCATTTCTCTCAAATGGGAAACAGTAACACTTTATGCTTTTACTTGTGGCTTGAAATTTTTCCGTCAAAACCCAATGTGTATTTGGGTAGAATAAAACATGGATTTTGTGCTAAGTAATTTTGTGCCACTCTATGTTCATTGTTGTTTTTCTTTTGGCTGTTCCCTTCTCCACAGTGAGTGAACTTTAAAACGTGGTAATTGTTTCACTCCAGTTTTCATTCCTGAAGCAACAAGGGCTTTAACCTGCAGCCTTAGGATTATAAGACCACAAAACCGACCTCTGAGAAACAGCAGCCGATTTTATGTTCAATATACTGAAATATATTAGAATAGTATTTTCAGTCATTTGAATTTATTTAAAATGAAAAAAAAAAAAACTAATTTCATTACATACTTTCTACTTTTAATGTAGCGGTAATCCAACATATGACTTATTTCCAGTGAGCTGCATATTAATTTAACTTACAATTGCCTGCAGAATTATTATTACTGAATTATTGCATTATGACAAGTCTGAATGTGCACAAAGAATTATATTACGCCTGTGGCGGTAATTTAAATGACATTTCTTAACAAGAATAAGATTGTAAGAGTAACTGTAAACTCAGGCTTTTTGGAAAGAATAATCTCCCTCTCAGCTCCGCTGCACTCCTGCCCTCGGTGATGGCCCAGTGGTGCCCCTTCATCTTTTGAAGTCATTAGTCCAATAAGCAGGCAGCATTTTGCTGATGATGTTGAAATGATAATTGGAGCTGGAGATAGATTGTGTCAATATAAGTGTAATTAATTTATGAGAGTGAGGTTTATTAGTACTGAGGCAATTGGGCTCCTAATGAGAGCCTGATAAAAGTTCTTGCATAGTGGAACCAGACAGATTAATAGCTCTAATAGCCTCTGGCAAAATACTTTGCTTTTATTTATGGCTTATATTTGTTTGTATATTTAGTGTTTTTTTTCTTCAAACATCAGTAGTGTTAATTTATGCAGACACATGGGGTTTCTTTGGTATCATAAACTAATTCAAAACAAGCTGCTGCCCACAGATACTTACACACTTTTTATGTGACTATTAATCGATTTTTCAGCTCATTAAGGCTCATCTCCTAAAACACGTCATTAATTAGGCTTTGAAATACTACATACATTTTCTTTAATTAACTTTCTCTATTAGGTCTGCCCTATATTTAGTTGTAATTCTTCACAATTTGAGCACTTTCACACTTCCTGTCCGTGCTTGCCCTTGTTGATACACCACTCAACATACCTCTTTGGTTTGCTGTAAATGTGTCAGGCATGTAGATTTACAAATAATAATAATAATATTAATAATAACACTAATAATAACAATAATAATAATAATAATAATAATAATAATAATAATAATAATAATAATAATAATAATAATTAATAATAATAAACTGACAAAAACATTGCATTCTGCTTAATTAAAAATGAGCTGCAGAAAATGAAGTAGATGCTTGTATTGTACCATGGAAATATCTGGTCCTGTCAACTTCATTAAACATATGTTAATAATATTTTGTCCGTATTGGAACAAATTCAAGTTATGTCTGTGACTGTGGAAATGAATTAAATGATTTAAATTCTAATCATTATGATCCTAAAAAAATATGTAATTTATTATCTTTGCTTCTTCATCCCAACATATGTATGTATATATGTATGTATGTATGTATGTATGTATGTATTGTATGTATGTATGTATGTATGTATGTATGTATGTATGTATGTATGTATGTATGTATGTATGTATGTATGTATGTATGTATGTATGTATGTATGTATGTATGTATGTATGTATGTATGTATGTATGTATGTATGTATGTATGTATGTATGTATGTATGTATGTATGTATGTATGTATGTATGTATGTATGTATGTATGTATGTATGTATGTATGTATGTATGTATGTATGTATGTATGTATGTATGTATGTATGTATGTATGTATGTATGTATGTATGTATGTATGTATGTATGTATGTATGTATGTATGTATGTATGTATGTATGTATGTATGTATGTATGTATGTATGTATGTATGTATGTATGTATGTATGTATGTATGTATGTATTGTATGTATGTATGTATGTATGTATGTATGTATGTATGTATGTATGTATGTATGTATGTATGTATGTATGTATGTATGTATGTATGTATGTATGTATGTATGTATGTATATATATATGTAT
>JBBPBX010064157.1:8875-20334 GCA_038048925.1 Garcialebias charrua | reverse complement strand
ACCCAATCTTACCAAAACGTCAGAGCCCAAATAGGTTGCGTGCGGTAAGTTAGTGATCACTAAGAACGGGTGGACCAGTCTGCGTTGGTTCCAGGACAGTGACAAGCAAACGACTACTCTCGCGGTCATTTCCTCACAACTGTCGGGATCTAAAGAAAAACGGAAAGACTTCCTGAGCCGTATAAGACCCTCATGTTTATGAAACAAGGTTTCATAGAAAGCTCGGCTGATCGCAGACCTCTCCGACCAGGGGGACAACACAGCATCATCGGTATGGGATCCCTGGATCTCTACACCGTTCACTACCTGGGGCAGGTAATGTCCCGTGAGTGCCGAATGTATCAGCTCGCATAGGCGGTCCACCTGTGGTGTCTTTATCGTCTCACCTGCTGTCGAAGGTCCACATACCGGGCATGCGCCCTCGGATGGGCGTCCCCTCATGCCTTCCGCGGTACCCGCGGTTACACAGTCTGTATCACTCAGCGGAGGCAAAACAATCGGCAGTGGACTGCTCACCGTAGCCCACACCGTCCGCTTACCATAATTAACAACCGCTTCAAAGCGATTGATAAAATCCTGGCCGACCAGAAATGGGATGGAGTTCACTGTAGACACATGTACCGGATGGTAAATTGTCGTCTCGCCAATCTGCATGTGAACCATGGCAATAGCCGTCATGGTTGTTCCCACTTCCGAGAGTCCCCGCAGCTCTATAGCACACTCCGTCAGGGGTATTTCTCTGTCAACACTCTTAGCGGCTGTTTTCAGTTCCTCGAACAGTGTGGGTGACATAATGGATATGTCGGCACCACCGTCCAGGAGGGCGTCCTGGGTGAGGACCCCTTCTAACGTGATTGACAGGTAAGCCTTCATAGCGGGCCCCTTTCTGTAAAGGTCGCACAGGAACCACATATCGCACCCAGGTTCATCCCGACGTTTCGTACGTCTACCACTGTCAGTGTCATGGTGAACCACTTGAACCGGCAGTGCAGTCACCGGCGTGTCAGTGAGACCAGTTTGTGACGAGTCACCGGCACTGGTCAGCGAGGTATCCCCCCTTATCTCTGACAAGGGGCTCTCTGGCTCTGTAACAGTGATGTCAGGGCCACGGTCAATGTCATGTTGACTGACATGTGCTGGACTGTCAATGGTCTGACTGTCCACGCCCTGACTGACAGTATCATGCTGACCAATGTCTTGTTGACTGCCAGTAAAAGTGTCACCATTTCCGTCTGCGTGCACCGAGTCACCATCAACGACAGCACCGTACAACGCATCAGGCTTCTTATCTTTGTTAGCAGCCTGCAAATTTCCTAACAACCGACGTATGACCTCGGTCTCTTCCGAACTCAGAGGTTTAGGATCAATTTTCTGGGGCTTGCGTTGCCCGTCGCCCGACTCGGGTACACTTTTCCGAGGTGTAGGCGGAGCAGCACCCTTGCGTGAGGGTCCCCTCTGGGAGCCCTTGTTACGCGAGTCAACCTGCTGACCGTACTTCCCAACATTAGGACGTGCACCCCCCTTTTTATATCGCTGCCCACCCTCCTGACCAGACCTGAACCACCTTGGCTCATCAGTGGGGCGAACATCATCATTCCGAGGTGCCCGTAAGGCATCCCGCCTCGTCTCCCTGACATCAGAAGAAGGAGCAGATGCCCGCGCCCCTTCTAGCTCCAGTGGACGGAACAAGCCCCCCTCACTGTGAAATGCCTCCACAGGAATCTTGCGTTTGCTGAATGCCTCAAAAACACGTACGGTATACTCCATCACCTCCGCGATGGTGTTCCTGTCGCCGTTGGCCATGATTTCAACCGACGAACCTATCTCAGGATGCAAGTTTTCGATGAAAAGACACTTAAAATGTCTCTCCTCTTCCATCCCAGGTTCGTTCCGATTACCAAAGTAAGCTTGGAAGAACCTTTTGTAAAAGACCTGTGGATGTTCGTTGCGACCTTGCTTGATCTTCATTGCGGCTTGGAAACCATCGATTCCCGCGCGAGGAGTGAATTTGGTGATAATAACATCACACAGACGCTTATAGTCGTTCCTTATGTCCTCCGGTTGACGTTCAATAAGATAATGCACCTCCCTGCTAGAGGTGAGATTGATCAGAGTGATCCTATCGGCAACCGTGACATTGGAGAAGCGATCTAGCTTCAACTCCAGGTTCTTCAGGTAGGCTTTGGTTTCGGTAGAACCCAAGTCCCCTGGTTCAAAGCGCTGAATGTATTTAGACAGCTTATGGAGTTGGTCAACTGACAGAGGCATCCGGTAATCCTTATCAAACACACCCGGGGCCCCAAATGGCATACCAGGCCAAGGGTAACCAGGAACCATCCACGGATACCCGCCTCCGAATGGGGGTGGGTACTGAGGTGCGGACGGGTGTGAGGGAGGTGGAGGCCCAGGGGGGAGTGAGGGCAGACCAACAGGTGTGGGCGCGGCTGGTGGTGGTGGAGGCAGAGGGTCTTGAGGCACAGGAGGGAATGAGGGCGGATCAACGGGTGTGGGACCAACAGGTGTGGGAGAGGATGGTTGTGGTGGAAGCGGAGGTAGTGGAGGGGCGGAAGGCACATTGCCCAGTTTTGACATGAGCTCCACACACGCCCTCCTCTCCTTACTGAGTTTATCGGTAGTAGAGGCCAATTCAGACTTACAATCTGCTAATTGGGCACTCACGGGACATTACCTGCCCCAGGTAGTGAACGGTGTAGAGATCCAGGGATCCCATACCGATGATGCTGTGTTGTCCCCCTGGTCGGAGAGGTCTGCGAAAAAAAAAAAGTAAAGTGAATTTCAACATTTTCTTAAATAAACATTATAAATGTGATAATTGTAATCTTGTAAATGAGTAAAAAGTCTCAAAATTGTAGCTCAATTAATTTTGGAGTTATAGATGAAACTGTGTATAAAGACATGCTTGTTTCAGGATTTTTTAGGCGTGGTTTAAACGTGACCGCGTTTCGTCACGCGGTCTTCATTAGTATAGCCCCACCCCCTGCTGCTCCAGCCATATAAATTGTTCTTCGCATGGGTGGAGCCGTTCACTCGCGAATCGCAGATAGCATCAGATAGCAATAGCATGGATATTTTGTTCATCGTTAGCTAGCTAATCAATTATGCCTCGTTCCTGCATCTTCCCTGGATGTCGCAATGGTCAGGGCACCCACATTGAGACGCAGGAGGGAGTCAGAACAAACCCAGGCTGCTGCTGGAGTGAGCTGCCACCTGCAGCTCCGCGCCGCGCGTGTGTTTGTGTGTGTGTGTGCGTTGAGCTCCTGCCACGCGCGCCGTGAAACGCAGTGACTCGCTGACACAGATGAGATAACTTAGTTATCAACGTGATTACTCTTTATTTTAATCACCAACACAGACCCCGCATGCGATGTGACCGGGTCGGACCGGGTGCAGCCGCTCATCTTCTAAAATAGCGCTTATTATTAAACACATAACAGCGGAGTTATGAAGTATCTTTGTGTCCTCAACTTTAAAAACAAAAACAGAGTTGTTAGTGCACTAAAAACAGCGTAACTCTTGGAAAAAGGAGCTACTGGCAGCCAGAACTTAGATAAAAACGGAGCAGGTGGATCTCTGCTGTCTGCCTCGCTCAGCTCAGCTCAGCAGAACTGCGCTGAAACCACTCCCATGCTGACACGCCCCCACAGTTTCAGACCAAGGGAAAATAATGTATTTTCATGATTTTTGACACTTAATTTTATAAGGAAAACAATGTTTTTAATCAGTCAGATTTATATGGGTGATTAATAACACATATTTATGCCATGTGACAAACTAAAAACACACATTTAATTTCACTTTACACGGTCTTTAACACAAGTCAAAAAGAACTACATTGCCCAGAAGTCAACAGTGTTCCAGCGCTGCTTTTCACAGAGAGGGAAGTCAAAGAAACTGAGTGACTGGACATAGTTAAGGTAAGAAGTAACCATCTATCTATCAAACTCACAGAATGGGCAGGAAAGTGTCAAATAACCCTTAACTTAATGAGAGTTGTGTGTGTTGGTGCTGTGCTGCATTTAGTCTTAGCTGCAGTTTGGAACTGCGGTGGAGTCGGACCTGCTTTGTTTACATCAATAAATAAACAGACTCATAGCACATTTTTATCCACCGTGTCCCTTTTAATTTAAAAATTATGCTCTGCTTTGTTATGTGAGGTTTTAGGTTAAAATCTTCATTATCTGTTGCTGTTTGTAATGTAAAAAAAACCTGAACTCTTCCTGGTTAAAGTGCATGCATTCTCCGGTAAAAAATGTCACAATTTTATATGAAAGACTGGTTGCATATATATATATTACAATATTGTTTTAGTTTTAGATTTAAGATATCCATCCATCCATCCATCCATCCATCCATCTTCTTCCGCTTATCCGGGGTCGGGTCGCGGGGGTAGCAGCCTAAGTAGGGAGGCCCAGACTTCCCTCTCCCCAGCCACTTGGAGCAGCTCCTCTGGGGGAATCCCAAGGCGTTCCCAGGCCAGCCGAGAAACATAGTCCCTCCAGCGTATCCTGGGTCTTCCTCTGGGTCTCCTCCCGGTGGGACATGCCCGGAACACCTCACCAGGGAGGCGTCCAGGAGGCATCCTAACCAGATGCCCGAGCCACCTCAACTGGCTCCTCTCGATGTGGAGAAGCAGCGGCTCTACTCCGAGTCCCTCCCGGATGACTGAGCTTCTCACCCTATCTCTAAGGGAGAGTCCAGACACCCTGCGGAGAAAACTCATTTCAGCCGCTTGTATCCGAGATCTCGTTCTTTCGGTCACAACCCAAAGCTCATGACCATAGATGAGGGTGGGAACGTAGATCGATCGGTAAATTGAGAGCTTTGCAGATTTAAGATATGATGTGTACAATTATGTTGTGTTGAATTTTAGGCTAAGAGTTTATTTTTCTCAGTTAATTTCCTCACACCAGGGGCAATTCTAGAAGCCCTTTTTGGGGCCTTAGCCCCCCAGTGTTGACAATGGCTGCTGACTTGAACAACACAGTGGGTATTAGCATTAGAATTATTGTAGGGAGAACATATTGGTGTGAGCTCTGTGGGTCCTCCCCCATAACTTTTTGAACAAAGTAGCTGCTATTTCTTGCATTCTGGTGTATTTTAACAGGTTTTAAAACATCCATGTTTACGCTGGTGAAGATTCTCAGTCATCCAAGACATGATAAAATCAAAAAAGCGTTCAATACAGAAACAACTGGACTTTACTGTCCAGACCTCTACATTGGGGAAACTAAACAGCCTATCCACAGACGAATGTCCCAACACAAGAGAGCCACCTCCTCTGGACAAAACTCAGCTGTTCACCTCCACCTCACGGACAAGGGACACTCTTTTGATGACCAGAATGTGCACATTTTGGACAGAGAGCACAGGTGGTTTGAGAGGGGTGTGTTTATATCAAGAGGGAGAAGCCTTCTCGGGAGGAGGTATCAGATTCCAACTTTCAAAAACATATTATGAAGCTTTAGGACTGATTCCCAGACGATTTTCACACCTGATGGGAACAGAGGAGCCTCGTCTGTGAATTAGACTAACAAAGACCTTAAGAAACCCCTACTGTTAAGGTGTGAGGTGTGATTTGTCAATCTACATAGGTATGTGTGTATCTTATCTCAGCTTTTAAAACGTTGGTTACGTATTGTAACCCCAGATTCTATGAATGTAGGCGTAATTTTAGCCAAATGAGAGCCAGTGAGGCCCAAGGGCTTAAAGGGCTACGCCTACATTCATAGACTCTGGGGTTACAATACATAACCAACGTTCTATTTATGTAAGCTGCCGCCCTTTAAGCCAAACAGGAATGCCACTGTCAAGGAAATAACAGAATGGGCTCAGGACTACTTCCAGAAAGCATTGTCAGTGAACACAATCCACCGTGCCATCCGCCGTTGCCAGCTGAAACTCTACAGTGCAAAGAGGAAGCCATTTCTAAGCAAGCTCCACAAGCTCAGACGTTTGCACTGGGTCAGGGGTCATTTAAAATGGAGTGTGGCAAAATGGAAGACTGTTCTGTGGTCAGATGAGTCACGATTTGAAGTTCTTTATGGAACACTGGGACGCCATGTCATCTGGACCAGAGAGGACAAGGATAGCCCAAGTTGTTATCAACGCTCCGTTCAGAAGTCTGCATCACTGATGGTATGGGGTTGCATGAGCGCTTGTGGCATGACAGTAATGTCACTGTTTAAAGGAAACAATTGCTCAATAAACAAGTAAAATGCAACTTTTGTTTGTTGTTTGGTTTCTTTCATTTAAGGTAGACATGGTGTGATCCATGTACTCTATTTGATTTTTGTTTTTACTGTAACTGAGCTAGAAACAGTGACTCAGCAGCTGATCTCCGTAGGAAATTTTTATGGACTACAAGTCATGTATTGTTTGTTTTGTGCCCTTTAGTGACGGTTTTTGTTTGGATTAATACAATAAATGCCTCTCTATTTCACCACAGATGAACTGTTCGTGTTGCCATATCTTTTGAAATAAAACTGCAGAACACAAAGTAATTTAAAATGGAATGGGTAGAAAATTAAATTAAATATATTTCCTAAAAATTTAATAAAGAGAAAAAAAAACAGGAGCAGTACAGGATTGGGAGTGATCCTGACCAGGAGCAGGAGTCATGTTACCAGGAGCAGGATAGGACAGGAGTAATTTTTTTACTCTGGACCAGGATTGGGACAGGACAGGATTTTTTCTGTGGGACCAGGACAGGAGTGAAAATTCACTCCCGTGTCATCCTCTACCCTGCACCTACACAGATCAGCCTTCCTTTACAAAATTCTATCATAATAATAAAGCCCATAATTGTATCTATATGATGACAGTATTTTACTAACAAATTACACAATTGAAAAGTAATTTACAAACATATTCTTATAAAGGCATATACATATTCCATTACACAGGCAACTTGTAAAAATGAATACTTCAAAGAAAATGTTTAAACAAACTAAAACTGTAAACATTTTCTTTAGATGACACTTTTTAAATTCTTACAGTAGTCCCTCATTTATCGCGAATGTCTGGGACCATGTCCACCCGCGATAAGCGACAAACCGTGAAGTAGAGATACAGTAGTCCAAGTTCAGTTCAGTAAACTTTGTCATGACATGTGCCAGGCTGCACACACTCATTACCTGTTACTCCCAGTCTCCCTCCTTAAATAAACAATTTAAATACTGTAACATTTTAAATAAACAATCCATACAGCACAGATTGTTTATTTTAATGGAGACCAAACATTGGACTTATAAATTTTCATGGTATGTCTGTGGGCTATCCAGACCATGTTCATTCAATTTAATGCACAAAATAATTCTTAGATAATAAAATATCCCCTTTCTAGTTGTGCCTTTTCTGACTTCCTTTCTGAACAAGCTGTTTATGATAAGACCACGCCC
The DNA here is from genome assembly GCA_038048925.1 of Garcialebias charrua. Classification (NCBI taxonomy): domain Eukaryota; kingdom Metazoa; phylum Chordata; class Actinopteri; order Cyprinodontiformes; family Rivulidae; genus Garcialebias; species Garcialebias charrua. The sequence goes on along the minus strand of JBBPBX010064157.1, from coordinate 12,916 downwards.
TTCAAAAATCTGTTTACATTAACTCCGCCCTCCAAAGGGGACCCTGAGTCAGACCCAGAGGCAGACGCCATTTTGGGCAGGGCAAATGAGGCGCTGACGCTAGGGCTGGGCGATATGGAAAAAATCATATATCACGATATGGACTTTTTTATATCACGATAACGATATATATCACGATATTAAAAAAAAACTTTGGTCCAAATTTTTCAAGTACACACAAACACATCGTGTTGTATATATACACAACACAATGTGTGTGTGTGTGTACAGGAAAAATTTGGACCAAAGTTTTTATTTTATTTTTTATTTTATTTTACTACAGATACAGTTACAATTATAAGAATGTGAACAAAAAGAACAAGGAAATTTGGACCAAAGTAGAAACTTTGGTCCAACTTTGGACCTACTTTGGTCCAAATTTTTCCTGCAGGTGGCGGTAAAACAACGGCTGCTAATAAAACCCACGAAGAAGAAATCCGCTCTGACTGGAATCTGGAGTAAACAAGGCAAAGAAACAGAAAAGAGAAAACGTTGCGTTTGATTCCGGTTCTGTTGTGTCTCTGGTCTGTTTTGTATTGGTTAACTGGACCCGAGTTCGGACTCGGTTGGACTTCGTGTCCTCTGGACCCATTTTGTCTCCGAGTTTCAGCGGAGCGAAATAATGGAAGCTAACAAGGTGAGCTTCCCCCTCTTTTTGGTAAAAGTTCTTCTTCTTGGGCTGCCTGCGCAGCTGTTTCTCCATGTTGTGACACCCATAGATATCTGGTGACACCGGCTTCATGCCGGCTGCGTCTCTGTTGAACTCGAGTTTAACAACGTAAAACAACCCAAATCAAAAACCGTGGTTAACTAAAGAGGTGCGCACCCTGCTGGCAGCCAGGGATACTGCATTCAAGTCAGGAGATAAAGAGGAGCTGAGAATGAGGAAAAAAGAACTGAGGGATGGCATTAAGAAGGCCAAAGCCACTTATGCACAGAGAATAGAGGGACAGTTCACCTCACAAGACCCACGGAGCATGTGGAAAGGTATTAAATGCATAACAGATTACAAAGGCAAGAATAAACAATGCCCCAGGGACCCATCCCTGCCTGATGCCCTCAACAAGTTTTATGCACGTTTTGATGATCCAAATAGACCAGCTAGCACCAGACTCACCTCATCACCAGATGAAGAGCATCTCAGGGTGTCCGCAGCAGAAGTGAGAGGCAGTCTCAGAAAGATTAATCCCCATAAAGCAACTGGACCAGACAACATCCCAGGGAAAGTTCTGAAGGAATGTGCAGACCAGCTCTGTGAGGTGCTGGCTGACATCTTCACCACCTCACTTTCACTGGAGTCAGTTCCCACCTGCCTGAAGACTGCCACCATCATCCCAGTTCCAAAGAGCTCCACAGTGACTGGTCTGAATGACTATAGACCGGTGGCTCTCACCCCGGTGGTCGCTAAATGTTTTGAGAAACTGGTCATGTCCCACATAAAGAAAACCGTGAACACCAACGAGGACCCTCATCAATACGCATACCGTGAGAACCGATCAACAGAGGACGCCATTTCTTCCGTGGTCCACACTGCTCTCACCCACCTGGATCAGAAGGACTCATACGTGCGCCTGCTCTTTGTGGACTTCACATCTGCCTTCAACACCATGATCCCCCAAACTCTGATAGACAAACTATCTACACTTGGACTAAGCCCCTCTATTTGTAACTGGGTACTAGACTTCTTAACAAACAGACCACAGTCCGTGAAGATCCACAACTTCTCCTCCTCCACCATAACCCTCAGCACTGGCTCTCCCCAAGGATGTGTGCTGAGCCCCCTTCTGTTCACTCTGCTCACATATGATTGTACAGCCACACTTCCAGGCTGTCATATTGTTAAGTTTGCAGATGATACAGCTGTGGTGGGCTGCATCACAAACAATGATGAGTCCAGCTACAGACAGGAGGTGGAGCACCTGGAGAGCTGGTGCAAAGAGAATAACCTTCACATGAATGTGAAGAAGACAAAGGAGATGATTGTGGACTTCAGAGGAACAAACACACCCACGCCCCACTGAAAATAGGTGGGTCTGCAGTGGAAGTGGTCTCCAGCTACAAATACTTGGGTGTACACTTGAATGATAACCTCAGCTGGAGCAACAACACCACCAGCCTGATCAAGAAAGGTCATCAGAGACTCTACTTCCTCAGACGGCTGAGACGTGCTGGTCTGAGCAGCCCAGTTCTCACCTCGTTCTACAGGTGTGCAGTGGAGAGCGTCCTGTGCTCCAGCATCAATGTGTGGCATGGAGGCTGCACAGTTGAAGAGAGGAAAGCTCTACAGAGAGTGGTGAAGGCTGCACAGAAGTCTGTTGGAGTCAGACTCCCCACCATCGCGGACGTTTACACCTCCAGGTGCAGGAAAAGAGCCACCTGCATCATGAAGGATCTCACTCACCCAGCACACTCGCTCTTTGCCCCACTCCCCTCAGGACGGAGGTTGAGGAGCATCAAATGTAGAACCACTAGACTGAGGAACAGCTTCTACCCTGAGGCTGTCAGACTCATGAATAAATAAATAACAAGAATAAACACTGCAAAATATCACATCATGTTGATGCTGATCTGTTTCTTGTTGCTGCGTTTCACCTGTGACCATCTGCTCATAATGACTCATGTTCGTGCTGCTGTTTATAACGATGTTTTTCTACTACATTAGGGCTTAGAGTATTACTAGCTGATGCTTCTCTTAGTTAATCCTAGAATGTTATTACTGTTTTTCTCTTGCATTTGTTGTTTCTCTTGTAGTTGTTGTTGGATGTAACTGGGACCCCGTGTACATAATTTCGTTTTCATCACATGTACTACATGCGGTGCAAATGACAATAAAGACTCTCTGACTCTGACTCTGACTCTCTCTGTAAAGCATGTGTAGCAAACCCGCGCGTGCGTCAAACATAAAGCAGCGCCGTCATCTCGCAAAACCACAATATGAAGCTTCTTTGCGACCGTTATTTTTTTATTCTTATTTATCACGATAGAGACGATAGAAGGAAAGTAGCACGATAGACACGTTTCTATCGTCCCCACGATATATATCGTCATATCGCACAGCCCTAGCTGACGCGTCGTGTAGGCCGCTGAGAAACATCCATAAGTTCACCCTCCATGTTAAAAACTCTTTGTCTGACTCTTCGAAAACAAGCAACAAGGCTGCAGAGTAACACACTAGCTGCTAACTGCTATACATGCTCTCTCTAGCGGGGACCGCTTTTTTTGACGGACCACATCCGGCGCAGACCGGATGTGGTCCGTGACAGTCGTCCGGTTGATTTAAGAGCCCGTAAATAAGTTTTTTCGTTTTTACTGATAGATAATTAGTTATTAGCGGTACTGCATTTTAACAACAACGAAACATCGAACTCTGAGAGGAACTAAGGAAAACAACCGTGACGTCTTTTATACTGAAGTGGGTGGAGCATCACCAGGGGTTGCTAGATGAGGGGCTGGACTCAGGTTGGGGTGGGTTGTCCTGGCGCTTGTGACGTCAAAAGCGCCAGGATTTGAAAACGAGACATTTATATCACTGAAAAATAAATATACCGTATTTTCCGGTGTATAGGTCGCACCTTTTTATGGTTTTTTCAAGGCCTGCGACCTATACTCAGGTGCGACCTATATATGGCTTGTTATCACTTTCGGTGAAACAAATTTTTAAATCCAGCTCATTTCACAATTACGTTCATACAGTATATTAAAGAAAAATTCAGCTCAGACATATATTTGCTAGGGGTGTAACGAGATCTCGTTGTACGAGATCTCGCGATATTAAACTCCCGCGATATCTCTCGTTGAGAGGTAACGTTGTCTCGCGAGTCGCTAATGCTAGCAGCCCCTAGCAAGTCAGCGTCACAGACAGCATGGCTTCGCCGGATGAAGTTGCTATAGAAGACGCCCCAACTACTGATGGAGGGTCCCGGTGCCGCAGACGCCTCTACATTGATGGAGGGTCCCGGCGCTGCCGACGCTGCCCCGGATGTAAAGACACACTTGTGTAAA
>JBBPBX010064156.1:0-20334 GCA_038048925.1 Garcialebias charrua | reverse complement strand
CTGATCTCTTTCATGTTGTTAATCTGTTCATGTTGCTGCTGATCTGTTACATGTTGCTTATCTGTTTCATGTTGCTAATCTGTTCATGTTACTGCTGATCTGTTTCATGTTGCTAATCTGTTCATGTTGCTGCTGATCTGTTTCATGTTGCTGATCTGTTCATGTTGCTGCTGATCTGTTACATGTTGCTGATCTGTTCTTGTTGCTGCTGATCTGTTTCATGTTGCTGATCTGTTCATGTTGCTGCTGATCTGTTTCATGTTGCTGCTGATCTGTTTCATGTTGCTGATCTGTTTTGTGTTCATCTGCTCATGCAAACTCATGTTCGTGCTGCTCGTTGGAGTATGTTATTCTATATATTAGTGCTTAGTGTATTTTTAGTTGGCGTTTTTCTTAGTTCACATCTTAGAGCTTAGTAATGTTTATTTTATATTTTATTGTTGGATGTAACTGGGATGCAGTGTACATAATCTCGTTTCATCACATGTACTACATGTGGTGTGAATGACAATAAAGACTCTCTGACTCTGACTTTTGTTATGTACAGTACATGCATCCCAGGTAATGCTAAATGCTGGTGATATGTGCTGGCTGCTGGGTGGGCTATAGTACAAAGGAGGCATACTTGAATGACATTCTTTGGGGGGTGGGGTCATCAAACCATAATAAGGAGCTTCATTGAAGTCCCTCTAGGCTCCATTGAGAGCAAGTTGTTTTTGTGAGACAGAGAGTGAGAACCTGGAACATATTTTCTTTGATTACAGGGTAGTTCAACAATTTTGGCTTGATTTTAAAATGTGGATCCAATCCAAAGGGATTCAGCTACTTACTCTCACTTTAAAAGAAATCAAATTTGGGTTAATTAATACAAATGGAAATAATGAATATGCTATCAATAATTTGATTATATTAGCTAAACACTATGCTCATAAATGTCTTTTTTTTAAATGTAAACCTAATGTGAACCACTGGAAGAATGTCCTATGCAAAATCTTTAATATGTAAATGAAAAAATGGCTGGAAAAATTCTTAGTTTCTTAGCTGATTTTAATTTCCTCATATAATTTTTTTAACGTAATTTTTTTATTTCATTGCTCTTTATTTGTTTTATTTACACTATATTATGAATCACCCCAGATAGCAAAAGATATTAATTCCATGTTGAATTATGGTCATAAAAGTTGATTTTTGGTTAAGGACGATGACTGATGATAGATCAACCACATAACAATAATCCAATTCTAGCCAAATAACCAATGTTGAAAAGATGTCATTGAATCATTGTTGTTTCATGGTCGACAGCTAATGATTGAAATGCTAGCGTCTAATGTTGAATGAATGTACTCTGTTTGTCCTCACCATCCCTCCCCCTCTCTTCCCCCTCTCCTCCCTTCCCAGCTCTGGGTGAGAGCATTTTGCGGGGGTTATCACATTTTAAATAAGCTTAAATGTTGAGGACAATTGGTTGTAATTTTTCTCGGTACATTACCTTACTTGTCAGTAAATATTATTACTTACTGTTTTTGCATAACGTGTAGTCACGAAAACAAGGTACTATAAGAAAGTGGAGCGGTCCACCCCCTTCTTTTTTTACTAGTGGTATGTCCCTACCTCACAACCCCTTCATCATTTGCTGCTGGATAGTTTGCAACGTGCGTCTGACTGAACCCTGGAATTGAATGCTACTCTGAGCACCTCTGCAGTAAGTTTGGTGATTTTAATCTTATCTATGTTTATTTAAAAATACCTACGTTGTTTTGTACGTATGTCGCAGTTTAATATAAGTAAACTAACATAAAAATTCATGAATATTGGCGTGTACTTATTAATTTAGCTCCGTTTACAAATAGAAACTGAACCGTACAGTTTCGGTGTATGTTGTCAGACCTATTCGTTAACATTTCGCTGTGTTTCGAAACTTTTCAAGTGTTATTTTAAATCTTTTGTCTACCCGGGAAAATACAAACGGGCCAATCGAGCGCTGCTACTGACTGACGTTGTGCGAGTTAACCAATCAAAAGCGTACATATTGGGGCGGGGGCGGGGTTCGCACAACGTGATTCAGTAACAATGCGCGATTAGTTAAACAGACCAATCGCGTGCTGTTACTGAATCACGTGGTGCGAGTCAGCAAATCAAAACCGTGCATATTGGGTGACTCATGCCAAAAAAGGAAAAATTGTAATATATAATCCTTTTTCAATGTTTTATTTGTTCTTACAACCTTTTTATATTGATTCTTTTTGTAACTGTTCAGCACTTTGTTTGAAAGCGCTTTATAAATAAAATTATTATTTATTAAAGTTTGGATGTGCATTTTGTAAAGTCTCAGACTGTATTGGTCCTGGTATAGTTATAATTAGACATTTAGTTAGGCTAGTATTTCATAATGAACAATAACAATATTATAGTATAATTAACTTGCTTGATTTTGATCAAAATCTACAATTATTCATTGTTTCTGCATCTCTTTTTTTCTTTTTTCAGAGTCACATACCAGTTTCAAGACAACAGCATTGAAAGAAGTCATTACAGCCAAGGAAATAGGCACAGTTTTTTTTTATCCCAACAATCAATGATTTATAAAGGTAAATCAGGAAAATTAACAAGGGCACCCAAACTTTTTCATATGACTGTATGAAAGGTTGGATCTTTATTCAGATGAGGATCATTGCACACTTATTTGTTTACTCCACCTCTTTGAATACTTTGACAGTTGCAAGTACAAATACTTAGTTACGGTACTTAAGTAGAAGTTTTGGCTATCGGTACTTTACTTGAGTAATTATTTTTCAGCCTACTTTTTACTTCTACTCCTTACATTTTTTTTTTAAAGGTAAGATGTAGAAAGTTGTTACTCCTTCATTCTGGCTCATTATTGTCCAAAAATACTATCCTGATAAACTGCATCTGGATAAAGTGAATTTAATTGTGGTTGGATCAGAAGAGTAAATAGTTACCATTCTGACACCACATTAGTTTGTTCACAATCTATCACAGCTGCATGCCTTTAAAAAAATTATTTTTTTTTTATTTTTTTGGGAGAGGTCACCTCCCAATAAATGTATTTTGGAAAATATTTTTTTTTGATACTTAAGTACAAAATAAATAAGATACTTTAGAACTTTTACTCCAGTAATATTCTTACAGGAGACTTAACTTTTACCAAAGTAATTTTATGATAAGGTACTTGTACTTTTACTAAAGTATTACTTTGAGGTACTTTATACAACACTAATTAACAATTTGTACGGGTATACAATGGGGCGGCCGTGGTGTAGTGGTAATGGCAGTCGACCCCTGATCGGAAGGTTGGAGGTTCGAATCCCGCATCCGCCCACCATGTGTCGTTGTGTCCCTGGGCAAGACACTTAACCCCGAGTTGCTCCCGGTAGGTCTGGATGGCGCCTTGCAAGGCAGGCTACCACTACCGGTGTATGAATGTCTGAATGAATGGGTGGATGGCTGGTATTGTAAAGTGCTTTGGGGCTCCTCACAGGGGGCTGGAAAGCGCTATATAAATAAGCTCCATTTACCATTTACAATGTTGCTTAAAAGCTAAACATCACACAAAGCCCCCAGAGACTGGTTTCCATTGTGGTCCTGTGTATTCTATTCATCTGAGTTCTATCCTGATTAAATACAGAAAATGCCCTTTCTGTTAACAAACTGTTCCCTGTTGAACAAACACTAACATTTCTAACCAAAATAAAATCAACATCAATTATGCGCACACACATGCTCCAAACCTTTCAAAATGTATGCAAAGATGAAGTTGTATGAATGTTTGTGTTTTACAGATGGAACCACACAGATGACTAGCAATGAAGAGCAGCTTTTGAAAGGCAAGTCTGTTGGACATTCCTCACTGTGTCATTAGCAGGTTATTTTTGTTTCTCATTTAATGATTTTAACTTTTCTTCTAAAGACCTTGCCATCCACAAGATGACTTCAGTGCTCACTGAAGTACTTGTGGTGGTGAAGGATCTGTCCAGAGATGTGCAGTTCATCAAGAACGAGTTGACAGAGGGCAACATGACACAAGGTGGTATCCGGGGACCAGCCACCGCAACTTATACATTCCCTGTCCAGCTGCCAGTCACCAGTGAACAAGACTTCATGGGGTGGAGTCATTACTGATGGAAGAATCAGTTCGTCAAAAGATGGTAATTTATTTGATAGACTGAACTACATTCATTTATTAAATGTAGACCATTTACAATGTGCTGCCATTTAACAGTTTAAAAACATTTAGGCACTTAAGGAAACCTAAAAAAAACAACAACATTAAAATAAAGTACTGTAGTTGTTTCAACTGTGCCTTACTTCAACTGGCAACATCACGTACTGCATCAAGGTAGGCATAAACTTAACCTTAAATCCACTGACATTATCTTTGACCTTTGCATAAAATGATTAAACTATGTTCATTTTTGCAAACAAAATGATAAATTAATGAAAATTCCTTTCAAAGTGAGTTTAAAATTAAAAACCGTGTTTCTTCACGGGACGTCCGACTACACGCGAATGCAACATCTGTGACGTAGGAGAAGGAACCTTCAGTCTGCGTGCTAGGATAACTCATAACATATTCTCTGCCAGATCGCTTTTTTTTTGTATAACTTGAAAAATGCTGGTACGTTGTGTTGCATTTGGGTGTTCTAATATCATCAGTGAACAAGTGAGCCTTTTCACTTTCCCAAAAGATGTTAGACCTTCGTCAAAAATGGAATAAATAAGCTGCCTCCCCTCGGACTGAGCTCCCTGCTTCCTGAACAGGTAAGACTCAATTAAATACAGGTGCAGACCCAAATTAGAACCTGCCGTTTCTGCTCATCTAACTTCCTGCTTCCCAAACTGAAGACAAATTGCTCAAATCTTCACTTATCGCTAAATTAGTCGTTTTATTTCTTGTCCGCCATGGATATGTAAAAGGAGCGTTCTGAAGACGTTCTTCTTCCTACGTCACATATTTGCATTCGCGTGTAGTCGGATGTCCCGTGAAGAAACCCGGTTTTTAATTTTTAAACTCACTTTGAAATTAATTTTCATAAATTTATCATTTTGTTTGCAAAAACGAATATATTTGAATGATACAAGATATATATCTTGTAACATTTCATGCAAAGTAGAAAGATGATGTCACATACACTTTAAAGGTCCACTGACATCATCTTTGAACTTTGCATAAAATGTCACAACATATATATGGTATCATTCAACTATGTTTTTTGCAAACAAAATGATAAATTAATAAATTCCTTTCAACGTGAGTTTAAAATTAAAAACCGTGTTTCTTCACGGGACGTCCGACTACACGCGAATGCAACATCTGTGACGTAGGAGAAAAGAACGTTTTTAGAACGCCCCTTTTAAATATTCATGGCGGACAAGAAATAAAACAACAAAATTATCAAAGTGAAGATTTGAGCAATTTGTATTTAGTTTTGGAAGCAGGAAGTTAGATGAACAAGAAACAGCAGGTTCTAATTTGGGTCTGCACCCGTATTTATTTGAGTCTTACCTTTTCAGGAAGCGAGGGAGCTCTGAGGGGGGAATCAGCTTTATTTATTCCATACTTGATGACGGTTTACATCTTTTGGGAAAGTGAAAAGGCTCACTTGTTCACTGATGATATTAGAACACCCAAATGTGACACAACGTACTGGCATTTTTCAAGTTATACAAAAAAAGGCGATCTGGCAGAGAATACGTTATGAGTTATCCTAGCAGACGCAGACTGAAGTTTCTTTCTCCTACGTCACAGAAGTTGCATCCGTGTGTAGTCGGATGTCCCATGAAGAAACACGCTTTTTAATTTTAAACTCACTTTGAAATGAATTTTCATTAATTTATAATTTTGTTTGCAAAAACGAACATAGTTGAATGATACAAGATATATATGTTGTGACATTTTATGCAAAGTTCAAAGATGATGTCAGTGGATCGTTAAACGTGTATAGTGCATGAATTGAACAGTCGTTTCCCACAAGTTATTCAGTGCATAAACTTTGAGCAATACGCCAATGCGGTTATATTTTTGTATTAACAATCAATGAACTAAATATGAAGTAGAAGGTTAAAAAAAATACACTTCCTCAATACTCACTTCAACAAACAGTACATTCTGAGTGATTCACTCACTGGACACCCTTTCAGTGGTTTGTTGTCCTCAAGACCCATCACAACTTTTTGGATAAATGTGAATGTAAGTTCAAGAAAAAATGTGCATTACAAACAAATAAAAACAAATTAAACCGTAGTTCACATCCTCAGGCTGGCATACTTGAAAAAATTCTACGCATCGAGGCAAATTCAAGATGGCTGACTCAAGGGAGAAATAAGACCCACCCACCAGAACGTAATGACGTTGCTAACGTCACACTGGTTTCTAAAACTTTTGAACGTTCCAAACAAATTAACTCTGAAATATTGAGCCCTCTTCAATTAAAGTGGCATAAATCTCAACTGAGCTCAAAACTTTATAGTTCGGTCAACTCTTTAACAACATTTGACTGTTGTGAACTTATTAGTTATGAGCTTGTACAGCTGTTTGGTAATACAGTGTATATGAACAGTATTTCGGTAACATTAATGTTTTTGTGGACTTTATTTGTTACAGAAAACATTTCACCCTCGGGCTTTTTCAATTCAAAGGAGATAAAGCCCTTTGGATAGAGGGTGAAACGTTTTCTGTAACAAATAAAGTCAAGTTGTTTTTGTATTGAACGCATGTTCTGATTTTATCATGTCCTGGATGACACTCATATTTTTTTGCAGGTAAGGTCAGTCCTCATGAACAGATGTGTTAAAGCGCCATCTACTGGTAGGTTTAATACCATGCAGTGTACACTGTATTGCTCTCAATAGAACTTACACATAATGTACTGTACTTGTACATGTACTGTATTTTTATTTTTACAGCAGCTCAAAGCAGAGTCTATTCCAGTCTTTTGGGCCAGCAACAGAAAATGACCGGTCTCCCCATTGTTTGTACCTTGAGCGAGGCACCTCCAGCAGGTGTTGACCGGGAGCAAAGGTGGGTAGAGTATTCAAAATTAGTACTAAAGCAAAAGTATTGTTACTTGAACCAAATATTACTCAAGTAAAAGTAGGCATCCAAAAATGGACACACTATTTTTTCTTTAAATCACCTGTGTAGGAGTCCAACGCCTCCACAGAAGATCCCTCGTGTTCAGGACACCAAACTTGGAAGATGGGCATTCCCATTGCCTCAGGATGGTAAGTACCGGTATTGATCAGTTAGCAGTGAGACACTTGAAAAAAATTATCTAACCAGCTACCTTGCTGTTGGAGAGATAACTATTTTAATCAAGAAATGTGTGTTTTTGTTTTGTTTTTTCCATCAGTGTTTCAGCGAAAAGTATTCAACTTCTTTACTGAGCTCCACGATTGCCTAAAACATTAAGAGGGTGGAGGATTTTGCGAGAGAGGAGCGCCTCTGACTCCAAAACATTTGCTGAGCTTCAGAACAAAGTCCATTGCAGAGTGCCCAGTGAGAAATGCAACCTGAGGCTGCCTTGAGCACCTTCTTCTTCTTCTTCTGGCTTTTCCCTTTTCAGGGGTCACCACAGCAAGTCATCCTCCTCCATCTCACTCTGTCCTCTGCATCCTGTGTCCTCACTCCAACTTTCATTCATTCATTCATTCAACCTTTATTTATACAGGCTAGCCTCATTGAGTCACGGGGACTCATTTACAAGAGGGACCTGTCTCACTCACACCAAACAACCATCCACACTCACACCTAGGGTCAATTTAGAGTCACCAATCAGCCTAACAAGCATGTTTTTTGGTCTGTGGGAGGAAACCGGAGTACCCGGAGGAAACCCACGCATGCACGGGGAGAACATGCAAACTCCACCCAGAAAGGCCCTGGACCGGGATTTGAACTGGCAACCTTCTCGCTGAGAGGCAGCAGCTCTACCAGTTGTGCCACCGTGCTGCCCAACTACCTTCATGCCCTCTCTAACTGCATCCATATATCTCCTCTTCTTCTCCTCTTTGTGTGTGTTTGTGTGTGTGTGTGTGTGTGGGGGGGTTAATAAAAAAATAAATAAAAAAATTAAAAGTCATGGTCAGTTTTTTTATGTCTGATGTTTGCATTACCGTAGTTGTTCTGAAGATACAAACCACTGTGTATTTACTAGACTGCTTTTGGTCCAGCTTGTGATTTGTACATCATGATGTTGGTACATAAATCAAAATTAAAGACTAATGTTGATGTAGAAAACGGGGTGATGTTAAAATGTAAAAATGTTAGAAGCCAACTATTTGTATTGCAGATTTAAAACAAATGTAGTTAAAATAAATGGAGGGTTAGGGTAAAAAAAACAACTACTGTACCGGTAACCATTGGTGTTATTTTACATGGTCTACCTACATGCAAAACCTGTATTTTCAGGCAGAGTATATCATATTCCCAAATATGCATGAATTTGCATAAATGAAATCTGTTAATATCCGACTGACATCTGCAACGTGATACGTCAAAGATCTGCTAGAACTCTGAGGGATCGCATACCTCCAGGTACTTCACAGATAAAAATCCTTAAATATACGACTGACATCTGCAACCTGATACGTCAAAGATCTGCTGGAAATCTGAGGGATCGCATACCTCCAGATACTTCACAGATAAAAATCCTTAAATATACGACTGACATCTGCAACCTGATACGTCAAAGATCTGCTGGAAATCTGAGGGATCGCATACCTCCAGGTACTTCACAGATAAAAATCCTTAAATATACGACTGACATCTGCAACCTGATCCGTCAAAGATCTGCTGGAAATCTGAGGGATCGCATACCTCCAGGTACTTCACAGATAAAAATCCTTAAATATACGACTGACATCTGCAACCTGATACGTCAAAGATCTGCTGGAAATCTGAGGGATCGCATACCTCCAGGTACTTCACAGATAAAAATCCTTAAATATACGACTGACATCTGCAACCTGATACGTCAAAGATCTGTTGGAAATCTGAGGGATCGCATACCTCCAGATTCTTCACAGATAAAAATCCTTAACACTAGGACTACCAGAATATTCAGATGAGTACTACCCTTACCAGAGTCTGTAAAATGACAGATTGAGGAATTTGCATTCCATTAGGTATGTGTGGCCCCCCTGGGGCTGGAGTCTTTTGTGTGCTCAAAACATCCCCCCAGTAGCAAAAACAAAACATCTCCCCATATTCCAACAACAACATTCCTTCTGCAGGTTGAAAGTGCAGCTTTTTACAACACAGAGCAAACTTTTGGAGATGTTGATGACTCTTTGCAAATGTCAACGCTAGAAACTTCAGTTTATTTTATAGATATACGTTTTATACTTTTTATACTACTATGCAAAAACTCAGGACAGTATTACACTTTTATTATTTCATTTTATGCTTATGTTCATTGGGTGTTTGGTGTTTTAGGGGTGTTTGGTGTTTCAGTGTTGGTGTAAATTTTCATACTTTTATACTATTATGAAAAAACTCAGGACAGTGTTACACTTTTTTACTATTTTACTATTTTATGCTTATGTTTATTAAATGTTTTAGTGTTTAGTGTTTAGATGGTTACTGTTGCACCGAGGGACTGAGAGAAACGCAATTTCGGTCCTGTGTATGTCCTGTACATATTGCAGTTCTGACAATAAAGTTGACTTTGACTTTGACTTTGACTGCCTCTAAGCGAGCAGGTCCCCGGTTCAAATCCTGGTCCGGGGGCCTTTCTGGGTGGAGTTTGCATGTTCTCTCCGTGCATGCGTGGGTTTTCTCCGGGTGCTCCGGTTTCCTCCCACAGTCCAAAAACATGCATGTTAGGCTGATTGTTAACTCTAAATTGACCCTAGGTGTGAGTGAGACAGGTCCCTCTTGTAAATGAGTCCCCGTGGCTCAACGAGTCCAGCCTGTATAAATAAAGGTTGAATGAATGAATGAACAAACTGATATGGAGAGAACACAAATTCTGTAAGAATTCTTTCTTCTTCTTTCGGCTTTTTCCCTGCGTTAGGGGTCACCACAGCGATCTAGTCGCATGAAGATTTGGCTGTTGTTTTTTTTACGCCGGATGCCCTTCCTGACACAACCACAGACCACCGAGCAACCACAGCCCTCTGTGTGGAGCAGAGAGCTGCTATCTAGGGTTCCCAGGGGAGCAGATGTGGGTTAAGGGCCTTGCTCAAGGGCCCAGAGTGGGGAAGATGAGGGTGAAGACAGGTGTGACTGCTTCACTTATCCCATCCACATCTTTGATGTTGTCGGTACCGGGGCTTGAACCGGCGACCTTCCGATCACAAGCGCACCTTCTTAACCTCTGCGCCACCACTCCCACTCCATGGGGGACATTCTGTAAGAATAAAAATACTAAATATCACCTATTCCACGGTCAAGGCGGGATTGCATTGGTCACTTTTATCTGAAGGCGGCGGGATTGTACAGGTGGTCCCCGACTTACGAGGACATCGACTTACAGGCCTTCGGCCTGGAAACCCTGCTATGGACCGTGTCGGTTCATAAGTTTCTCCGCGGAGACACATGCGCTTTATGTGAACGGCGGTTTTGTCAGGAAGGCATCTTTGTCCTTCCTGGACGAAGGACAAATGGTAAATGGAGCTTATTTATATAGCGCTTTCCAGCCCCCTATGAGGGGCCCCAAAGCGCTTTACAATACCAACCATCCAACCATTCATACACACATTCATACACCGGTAGCGGCAGACTGCCATGCAAGGCGCCATCCAGTCCTACCGGGAGAAACTCGGGGTTAAGTGTCTTGCCCAGGGACACAACGACACATGGTGTGGGGAAACGGGATTCGAACCTCCAACCTTCCGATCGGTGGACGAGTGCCATTACCACTATGCCACGGCTGCCTATCTGCCTATCTGCAAGCTACATGCTGAGTGAAATAAAATTGAATAAAGTTGTTTCACTCCAGTTTTCATGTAAACATTCATACTTTTGAGTGTGGAAAAATGATTGTGTTATACAACAAATACAGAGCTTTATCATTCAGAGTCAGAGAGTCAGAGTCAGAGAGTCTTTATTGTCATTTGCACCGCATGTGGTACATGTGATGAAAACGAGATTATGTACACGAGGTCCCAGTTACATCCAACAACAAATGAAAGAGAAAAACAGTAATAACTTCTAGGATTAACTAAGAAAAACATAAGCTAGTAATACACTAAGCCTAATATAGTGGGAATAAACAGCAGCACTCGGAGTAGAGCCGCTGCTTCTCCACATCGAGAGGAGCCAGTTGAGGTGGCTCGGGCATCTGGTTAGGATGCCTCCTGGACGCCTCCCTGGTGAGGTGTTCCGGGCACGTCCCACCGGGAGGAGACCCAGAGGAAGACCCAGGACGCGCTGGAGGGACTATGTTTCTCGGCTGGCCTGGGAACGCCTTGGGATTCCCCCGGAGGAACTGCTCCAAGTGGCTGGGGAGAGGGAAGTCTGGGCCTCCCTACTTAGGCTGCTACCCCCGCGACCCGACCCCGGATAAGCGGAAGAAGATGGATGGATAAACAGCAGCACGAACATGAGTTTGTATGAGCAGATGGTCACAGATGAACACAGATGAACACAGCAACAAGAAAACAGATCAGCATCAGCATGATGTGATATTTTGCAGTGTTTATTTTTTTTTTATTTTTATTTATTCATGAGTCTAACAGCCTCAGGGTAGAAGCTGTTCCTCAGTCTAGTGGTTCTACACTTGATGCTCCTCAACCTCCGTCCTGAGGGGAGTGGGGCAAAGAGTGAGTGTGCTGGATGAGTGAGGTCTTTCATGATGCAGGTGGCTCTTTTCCTGCATCTGGAGGTGTAAATGTCTGTGATGGTGGGGAGACTGACTCCAACAGACTTCTGTGCAGCCTTCACCACTCTCTGCAGAGCTTTCCTCTCTTCAACTGTGCAGCCTCCATGCCACACGTTGATGCTGGAGCACAGGATGCTCTCCACTGCACACCTGTAGAAGGAGGTGAGGACTGGGCTGCTCAGACCAGCTCGTCTCAGCCGTCTGAGGAAGTAGAGTCTCTGATGACCTTTCTTGATCAGGCTGGTGGTGTTGTTGCTCCAGCTGAGGTTATCATTCATGTGTACACCCAAGTATTTGTAGCTGGAGACCACTTCCACTGCAGACCCACCTATTTTCAGTGGGGCATGGGTGTGTTTGTTCCTTCTGAAGTCCACAATCATCTCCTTTGTCTTCTTCACATTCATGTGAAGATTATTCTCTTTGCACCAGCTCTCCAGGTGTTCCACCTCCTGTCTGTAGCTGGACTCATCATTGTTTGTGATGCATCCCACCACCGCTGTATCATCTGCAAACTTAACAATATGACAGCCTGGAAGTGTGGCTGTACAATCATATGTGAGCAGAGTGAACAGAAGGGGGCTCAGCACACATCCCTGAGGAGAGCCAGTGCTGAGGGTTATGGTGGAGGAGGAGAAGTTGTGGATCTTCACGGACTGTGGTCTGTCTGTTAAGAAGTCTAGTACCCAGTTACAAATAGAGGGGCTTAGTCCAAGTGTAGATAGTTTGTCTATCAGAGTTTGGGGGATTCAATGGGATTGAATGGGTCCCTGACTTTGTACAGTACTGTAATAGATTTAGTATTTTTATTCTTACAGAATTTGTGTTCTCTCCATATCAGTTTGTTCATTCATTCATTCAACCTTTATTTATACAGGCTGGACTCGTTGAGCCACGGGGACTCATTTACAAGAGGGACCTGTCTCACTCACACCTAGGGTCAATTTAGAGTTAACAATCAGCCTAACATGCATGTTTTTGGACTGTGGGAGGAAACCGGAGCACCCGGAGAAAACCCACGCATGCACGGAGAGAACATGCAAACTCCACCCAGAAAGGCCCCCGGACCAGGATTTGAACCGGGGACCTGCTCGCTTAGAGGCAGTCAAAGTCAAAGTCAAAGTCAACTTTATTGTCAGAACTGCAATATGTACAGGACATACACAGGACCGAAATTGCGTTTCTCTCAGTCCCTCGGTGCAACAGTAACCATCTAAACACTAAACACTAAAACATTTAATAAACATAAGCATAAAATAGTAAAATAGTAAAAAAGTGTAACACTGTCCTGAGTTTTTTCATAATAGTATAAAAGTATGAAAATTTACACCAACACTGAAACACCAAACACCCCTAAAACACCAAACACCCAATGAACATAAGCATAAAATGAAATAATAAAAGTGTAATACTGTCCTGAGTTTTTGCATAGTAGTATAAAAAGTATAAAACGTATATCTATAAAATAAACTGAAGTTTCTAGCGTTGACATTTGCAAAGAGTCATCAACATCTCCAAAAGTTTGCTCTGTGTTGTAAAAAGCTGCACTTTCAACCTGCAGAAGGAATGTTGTTGTTGGAATATGGGGAGATGTTTTGTTTTTGCTACTGGGGGGATGTTTTGAGCACACAAAAGACTCCAGCCCCAGGGGGGCCACACATACCTAATGGAATGCAAATTCCTCAATCTGTCATTTTACAGTCTCCCATGGGAGCTATATGTAAAATATTTACAAGTACATATGTTTGGTAGTCCTAGTGTTAAATATACGACTGACATCTGCAACGTGATACGTCAAAGATCTGCTGGAAATCTGAGGGATCGCATACCTCCAGGTACTTCACAGATAAAAATCCTTAAATATACGACTGACATCTGTCATGTATACGTAAATATAAACCAATCATACGTCAAATATGCGGCAAGTATCCGAAGAGATGTAAGCAATAATCCCGAGGGATAACAGAGCCACATATTTCTGGATCTGCAGCAGATAAAGTATCCGGATTTTGGGATTTTTTAAGGATCGCATCCGTTCGTATCTGGGAATATCCGAAACTAGGATGCGATACGGAAATTCCCGGAAATTGTCCGTATATGTGAAGGATGCGGAGATATACCATATCTGATACTCCCGTATATCTATGGTTTTTGTGCAGTGTTGAACCAAGACTTCACCGAAAGCTTGGCTGCTTGCCGAATTACCTGTCCCATAGGACAGGACAGCGTCATCGGTGTGGGATCCTTGGATCTCCACACCCTCTTTTACCTGTGATAGTTAGTGCTCAGTGAGTGCTGAAGGTGTCAGCTCGCAGAGGAGGTTCTCGCGTTGTGCCAGAGTCCAGTCCAATTGTCGAGTCTCCTCTGTCGTAGTAGTTGAAGGTTCACTTACCGGGCTTGTGGTCTCGGTTGGGGAATCCTTTTTGACCACAGTGGTACCTGTTGTTAGACAGTCAGTGTCCTGACCTTGGGAAGGCACCTCGATTGGCAGTGGACTGCTCACTGTGGCCCACATTGTCTGATCACCATAATTTATAATCGCCTCAAAGCGATTTATAAAATCTTGGCCAACCAAAAATTGAGTCTGGAGTGAGTCAAGTTCAGACACATACACCGGGTAGTATAGTGACATTTTGCCAATCTGCATGTGAACCATGGCTATTAGGGTTGTTCTCGCCTTTGCGAGGCCTTGTTGCTCACCATAAGTGTATTTCACAAAGGGTATTTGCCTGTCAACACCGTCAGCGGCGGTCCTTAGCTCCTCAAACAGTTCGGCTGACATGATAGACACGTCGGAACTGCAAACCAGGAGTGCTTCTCGCGCGAGGACCCCTTCCAGTGTGAGTGGCAGGTAAGCTTTCTTAGCCACCCCCCTTTTGATAAAGTTACACAGAAACCGTTCAGGTTTAAGCACAAGCTTCTGTTAACGTGTACCTCTGTCTGTGCAATCTTCGTTGCTGTCAGCATCATGTTGGCTGTCTGCCTCATGACCTTTGGGACGCTGAACATCAGCAGTTTGTTTGCTGTCAGCATCTTTGACAGTGTTGACGTTGTTGATGTCAACTGTGTGCACTGAGTTGTTGCAAAAGGCAGTGTTGCACGTCGCTTCGTCAGGTTGAACAACATTGTTTGTGTTATCATCAAGGACAACGTCACACGTTGTGTAAGCTTGGTCAACCACTGTAACATTCAAATCATTTGACAAACAACTTACATCATCGGTCTCTTCCGAGCACGGAGGTGTCGTTTCCTTAATCTGGAGCTTGTGTGACTCTTTGCATGTCTTGAACTGTGCAGCTCGAGGTGCAGGGGCAGGAGGGCAGCTTCTTGTGGGTACATGTTGGGACCGACCATTTTTTAAAGGGTCACGGCGCCCAGACATCAACTTCTCTCGAAGTTCACCCACTGTGAGACCTAGGTGAGAACTCTTTTGGTTCGATCTGAACCATCTTGGTTCACCTAGAGAGCGAACACCTACCTTGTGTGGTTCTCTGCTCATCTCAGGGTTTCCAACCTGAGGGGCAGTAGGAGCAGAACTCCCTGTGAACCGAAATGAGTCACTTTTCCAGCTGGAATCAACACACTGTAGGTTGTTATTATGAAAATCCTGTTCACTCTCGCACTCTGTAGAAGAGGGAACCTCTTCTATCAGCTGCGAGTGGGATGTGACCTTTTGACCTGGACAAACCTCTGATAGAATCCTAGGTTGTATCTCTGCCTCATAAACCGTCGCAGCGTATCGTTTTATCATTTCCATGGTATCTTTTTTGCAATCAACCTTGAAACGAACACATTTCCGTTGAAAAGGCATAAGATTCATAAGGAAAAGATTTTTAAACTCCTCATCTTCCTCTAGTCCAAGGACAGTTTTGCCACCGGAGTAGACAGAGATCAGCCTGTCGTAGAACGACAGGGGTTTTTCCCACTCATCCTGATGGACGTCCACCGCAGCTAAGTAATTAGCATACGATGAAGCAGATGTCCATCTACGTGCGATAAAAGAGGAGGCCCTATCAGGTGACGCACCTGTTTGAACGTCCATCTTTGTACTGATTTTCTGCGAAAAATCAAGTAAAGTGGGTCTTATTTCGTAGCGTGCAAATAAATCATCACCATTTATGTAGCCTGGAGTAAATCAAAACCAACCAGCCTCCAGGTTTGTGCTTCACTGTGTTCAATAAGTCTATCATTCACAGGTACCTTATCTCAGGAATTACCCAAATGAAATGTAAAGTTAAATATCATTAGGCAGTGTTAACCTTATCCAGAACTTATAATGAAACAACAGTTACTAACCAACCCAATCTGATTGCTGTTTAATCACACCAATGCACACAAAAGTGATCAGATTCAGATGCAAGGTGTCTGAGCTGCTCATAAAACATCCAAGATGTTAAATGAAATAAAAATCAGTGATTTTTATTTCTGTGACAAGATCAACGTCGGCTATCTTTGTGTGATTTTTGTGGAAATCAAGACAAAAGATGCCTCATGTCTTTTATTTTAAACTTGCAGTTTAAAATAAAGTAGACAGCCTTGTAGCACAGAATTTATGATAAAAGTGTCAAGTTTTATCAAAAACAGACAAGTCTGTATTAATTCTGTGTAACTGTTCTGCTTTCAACATTTGATTATATGTGAAAATCAAATGAAGGATGCCGTGTGTTCAACATTTAAAAATGTACACTATTCAAAAACAGGAAAGTTAAAATGCATACAGGAATACATGAACCGTATTCTTCATAGCCTCCAGCAGATGGGGGTACAGCGCTGGATAAGTTTATCACATCGACTGCAATTTCTCTTGCTGATCGCTATAGAGGCGCTGTTGTCACCTGTGAGCGAAGCTACAGCTTGACATTCACAGACGTCTAACAACGGATCAAAAGCATCAATCAGAAAGATCTAAAGCCTTTACGTGACAAAACTCTAGAACCCCAGTCTCATAATAGACGATTCGATGTGAGTAACATCGTTTAGGACAGGTAATGTGATTTTTAAACTTTTTCTCAAAAGAAAAAGACAAGTCGGTTCCCTTAAACCAGACATAGCATCCGGCATCACGTGACCTGGTCACATGGCGATCGGCAGTCTCAGAGCAACTGACTCTTACATCCACTAAAATCTCAAAAACACGGCAATGAAACAGTCTTTTCAAAGATAGTAATGGACGAACAAGCCTGAAACTTGTAAGAGCAGGTTTACTGAAGTGAAAGTTGACGAGAGTGGGCTCCTTCACCACTTCGCAAGCGTCAACACTTACAGCGTAATCGACCAATCACAGCGAAGACAGAACATGCAGTTCAAACCCAAGTGTTCATGGGTAATGGAGTCTTCTAAACCTGACGTCACTCACGTGTGATGTGCCGCTCGAGCGATGCATTCACGGACCTCGAGGTCGGTCGAACTTTAGCGTGGAGCGGACTTTTCAACGTTCTAAAACACCTATAAATATCGCAAAACACCGCGGTTAAGCCAGTCTTCGACGACATTACGTGCATAGAAACGAACAACACAGATAAACTGTCAGAAATGTGTGCAAAAATGAATATCTGACAACCAGCAGTCTACAGAACCAACTTTTTTGAACACGACACACGATGGACCAATCACAGCGTTTTTGCAGCCGAATGCCTCGGAAATGCTAACGTTAGCTCTACCCAACGTTCTGGACACTCTTTCACAAAATAAACGTAGAATACACCACAGAAAATACTGCTAACGAGCCCAACACATTCAGGCTACCCTCACGCCTTTCAGAGAAGGTAGCACACTAACTGTTGACAACAACGGACTTTACGTCACTCAGAACAGGAGGACGGAACCCGACCGGTCCAAAACTGAGTGGGCTCACTCGAACCTCAGCCAACGTTGTAAATGCAAATGTGTGTAACAGACCTTCAACAGCAATCCGCAGATGTAATAAAAAGAAGCAGAGTCGTGACACGGCGGTCACAAAATGAGAAATGCATGCATTAGTTTGCGACACGGTTTGAAACGTCTCACAAACAAACATCACCCGCAGCTTCAAAACATACGTTCAAAAGTGAAAGAAAGATTATTCTAACGTGAAATGAGCTAGACAATGCAGCGATTAGCAATCTCTGTGACAGACCAGCCAGAACCATCTATAAGTCCAACACAGGATAAAAACTATATGCCAACACGTTATGAGCACAGAAACACCAATTTAATCTTTCAGAAGACCTGTACGCAGGCCACCAATTGTAATAATATAGATAAATAAATATGTCAAGTTTACTGACTTATCTATAATTTAGATGATAGATTTGAGCAAGTTTAGCCTGACACAAATTCACCATCAGTTTTACGGGTTCTCAACTTTTTCAGATTAAATCAATAAATCTGTGGCTCAGTGACTAGACAAAATGTAATTTCACGAGAGACTTCAATTTATGTTGGTCCACCAGAAAATAGACCTTTTAATGAAATTATCATAAAAGTACATTAAACATTTGTATCGATATTAGCTCTGATCTACTAAACTACGTTGACAAGAATTCAAATTAAAATCAAACAGACAGTTAGGAACTTTTCTGTTGGCACATTTACTTGACAAATTAATGGCTTATGAAAAAGAAGATATAGGAGGAAGATTAAAGATTGAAAGCTAAGTTAACTGAAGTTGATTATTTTGAAACAAACAGGGTGGCAACCTTTCCCATACAGGTCTCAGTTGGGCTTCTCACACGTTCAGGACACAATCAACGCCTCGTTACCTGTTGACGATACGTCTTGGAGATGAGTTGAAGTTTTGTGGACAGTAACGGACTGTGTTGTCCAGTTCACGTCCAGATGACCTCCGCGCGTGTGTGCTGATTCAGACGAGCAAGAAGAGCGCTTCTCCCAGCAGGAACAGAGCCAAACGCACTGACTGATTTTCAAAGTAAAACTTCAGAAAACAAATTCTTTCAGAAATGAGTGTTTTGAGACACAGTAGGCTTTATTGTGACTCCAACTGAGACGTGGGTCTAATTGGCATAATGACCGGAACGTTTCCAGCTTTTTTCCAGAGGAAAAACCAGTTCTTAGGAAGTTCTTCCCTCCGACACTAAAGTTTAAAACGGAAGTGGATCTTTATATGGGAGGCGAGGGTCTCCCCACCTCCTCAATAACTATTGGCTGGTTTAACAAAACAACGGATGGAGTTTTCATCCCATAGGCAGAAGTGTCTCTGACGGACAACAGGAAAACTGTTTACAGAATCGGCCAGATGGCCGCTTGTGAGCACAGAGAATATTGTGGCTAACTTTCACAGACAAAACAGAGAAGGAAGTAACAGCTTTCACCCTGACTCGTGCCTTAGAATCAGAGTCTGCTTGTTCTGCAGAAATAAAACCAGCAGAAGGTCAAAACTCATGAAAGTAACAGATCCTCATTAAAATGACAAAAATATACTGTAGATCAATTCTGAATTAACACACATTAAAAAGAAAGTTCAATCTGATTAATTGGTGTCCATTAATTCAAAACAATTACAACAAAATGGTGTCCACTTGTCTCCTTGAGAGCTTCAAGAAGGTGTAACACTGAGAGTTTCAGAAAGATGTGGAGAGGCCCACATCCCATACGGACATGAGGGTGCTATATCCCTACACAAAGGTTTTGGAGCTTTGAAGCTTGGTCGGGTTTTAACAGCGGCATGTTGTCAAACCCTAGCGGATGACGAAGTATTTGGCTCATGACTAAACGTCCAACAGCTCTTTAGAAAGTCTCATCTCAACTTTCCAAACAGACTGACAAGTTCGAGGAAGTGAAAGCTTTTTTAAAGAGAGCATGACTTCCTGTGACTTGCTCCTTCCCAATTTGCTAGCAACCAGGGAGTAGGAGGAGATTTGTCTAGGTCAAATAAGGAGGTGAAAGGAAGGAGATGAAAGTGAAATATACAACAGGCTCCAGCTTTTATGATTAAACTGATTAAACTGTCTCAACACTTTTAAACAAATACTGAAAGATCATTTTGACCAGTCACTTGGATTATCAACATAAAGATAATAATGATACACTAAGCACAAGGTTATACTTTGGATTATTTAAATTAGAAAAAAAATAAAGAGTCTCTGGGTGAGATAATTTGTGTCCTGTATTCAAATTAATGGAATAAACAGTGTATTGACTTTTGGAACAAAAATCCATAGCGGTAATTCTACAATGATTGGAGTTGTTGATTGCATCAGCATGTAGAGGGGACCCTTGGATTGATGTAGAAGAGGCAACCATTGGATATAGGTTGGAGACCAACGTTGGAGTTGCAGGTCCCCACATCGAAGGTTGTTGGCTGGGTTGTTTCCAGTTGGTGCCATTCTGGTTCTATGAGAAGTGTGTGGCTGTATTTATGTGGTTTTAGGTGGGCTTATGATTGGGATTTTACATTAGGCCTTACCTATATGCACCCGGTGTGTAAGCTATCAATGGTTTAGATCAGCTACAGATACCAATTAAGGGGTGGGTCATGCTGTAAAAGTTGGTGTAGCCC
>JBBPBX010064155.1:8102-20335 GCA_038048925.1 Garcialebias charrua | reverse complement strand
GTATATATATTTTTTTATTTGAGGTCTTGGGCTCGACTTGGTCTCGGACCCTAAAAGTCTTGGTCTTGTCTCGGTACACTTTGGTCTTGGGTTAGGTGCTCTTGAACACAACACTAGTACTGTACTTGTTTGCACCAAACTAATTCACGGCAGCCAAGGGAGACGGCAAAGCAAATACATGATCACCCACCCCATGTCGCCGACCTGCCCAACATGTAAAGGACAAACTGATGCACAAACAGATATGACCGTCTCGATCCACAAGTAACCACTTGGGACCCCATCACAGAGCGACAGGAGTGTCAAGCAGCTGCAGCTACCAGTGTACGCCTCACCTGAGGAAGTCGTTGATGCAGCTCTGACAGAAGCGGTGTCCACACTCCGTCTGGCGAGGATGGCACAGGACCAGCCTGCAGTCCTCACAGCGGTACTTGGCCTCTGGCGTCTCGACAAAGTGATCTCTGAATCCTCCGTGAAGAGGCAGGAACCCCGCGGGGACACCTGGACACAGAGGAGACCCGTCACTCTACCTGCCAGGCACGGAGAAGCTACGCCCGGAGAGGTTTCTGAGGAGTTCGTACCCTGATGGGCGGCGGGCTCACACAGAGGCCAGGGATTGGTCGAGCGGTGGGAGGGTGGCGTGATGGCGGGGGTACAGGACAGCGGTGAGATGAGGGATGGCGCCACCTGCTGGAGGGGTATCTGCACTTCCCTCCCATCAGCACTTCTACCAGATGACATGACCTGAGGAAGCTTTAGAAAAACAAACAGCACAGACTATAATAAACTGAGAATTCTGCTGCGTTCATGCCTCCAGCCAACACAAAAAATAAAACAAGTGGAAAAATGTGTCTGCTCCTACATGCACACTTGTTGCACGCCCGCCGAAGAGGAGGCAGCGACAATGCTTTTGTGTCTGCATGCATTCGTTTCTCAGTAGTCACTAGTGGCTGTGCATCCAACACAGAGTGTAGCTTGTTGAACATGCCCATAACACCGTAGAGATGGAGTTAAAACTGGTGTGGTAGTAGCTGAGAGTCATCCCCAAATCATGTTGAGCTGCAGCAGAAGCCCTGATAACGAGAGCTCGTGTGTACAAAAACACCTAAGACATTTCACCTTTAGTTATAACTCTGGCGGGTGATATGCATTCCTTCAAGTTAATCAGGCTTGATTAGCTGAGCTGCAACACCTGCTGACTCTCTCTCTCTCTCTTTAAATGCACTGAGCTCAAGCCAGAATGTGTGGAGGTTATGGTTAGTGGAGGTTATGGTTAGTGGAGGTTTTGGACAGTGTGGAGAATAGAGGAGGTGTGTGCAGGTATGTGAGGTTTTGGTGTTTAGAGGACATTAAAATAATATTACAGTCAGCAGTGGAAGTCTGCTGTTTGATTGTTTGGTAGACTGGGAGTTTCTCCACCCTCCCAGGTTTTGTTGATCACTAGACTGTGATTGTTTGGTAGACTGGGAGTTTCTCCACCCTCCCAGGTTTTGTTGATCACTAGACTGTGATTGTTTGGTAGACTGGGAGTTTCTCCACCCTCCCAGGTTTTGTTGATCACTAGACAGTGATTGTTGGTACACTTCATTCTGGAGTAGGTTTATAGAGTACATTTGTGCTTGTGTGGACTCTGGTGACCTAGAGTAGAGGACCTGAGCTGAAGTGTTGGAGGTTTTTGAGTCTCAGAGTCTGAGGGCTCTGGTGGCTGTCTGTTAGAGGCAGCTGTGTGTGGGGGCTCGTGCCTTTTTGTTGTTGTAACATAATTCCTTTCATTACTTTTGGTTGGGTAAAGCGGTAGTCTAGTTTTCGCTATTTTTGTTTTACATCCTGTAGGCCTAGAGTTTTGGTAGAGGTAGCCCGCTGTCTAACAGGGTTCGCCGGCTCTGTATAGAGTTGGCTCTGTTGGGCAGCTTTATTTTCTTTTGGCCGCTTTATCCAAACCCACCTTTCGGTTGAACTTTCTTTTTTTTTTAGGACGTGGGACGCCTGGAGAAGCTGGAGGTGGTTCCCCTCCTACAGACGACCTTGTTTCTTTAATAAATTAATGTTAAACCTTTTCCTTGTGTCCTGTGTCCATTAAATATGTTTAGATCCTTGTTGGATCGTAACAATCTAGCTGTTTTGCTACTTTTCAACATCTTTTTTTAAACCTGTTTAAACAAAATCTGTATGTCTTTCTTATTATTGTCTATTGTTGTTGCTGTTATCATTCTTTGTTGAAACCAGGTCTCTCATGTAAATGAGTCCTCGAGGCTCAATGGGATTAACCTGCCTAAATAAAGGTTGAATTTAAAAAAGAACTAGGATCCTGCGTACATCATTTCATTCCACTACCTGAAGAAGAACCAGGACACGCTGGAGAGTCTGTCTCTCTCTTGGCCTGGGAACTGCTCGGAGTCCTCTCAGAAGAGCTGGAAGAGGTGGTTGTGGAAAGAGATACGTGGACCTCTCTGGTCAGTCTGCTGCCCCTGAGACCCGTCTTCAGAACAAAAGGAAGCTAATGGATGGATGGATTACGGCTGTTTGAGCATGCAAGTAGTGGCAGCAGCAAATTGTCACACTTCTTGATGCGATTAGTGGAAAAATGAATCCAAGAGTGCAGACTGACACAAGTATGTCTAGAAACTAAAGATGTATTGATCGAAATGAAAATTAAAATGGTATAAAATCAAAAGTGTGGCATTGCAACAACAACCTATAAGAAGTCAATATGAAACTTGAGGAGCCACTGAGGAGAACCCAAACAGAGATGAAGTAAAACAAGACAAAATATGAAGTTTCAATAAACACAAAATGATTTCAAGAATTACAGATGATCAGCAGGAAGAAGTTAGTGTCAGGAGTGGTTGTTGTTTGGGCAGATGTTCACCCAAGAATATAAACTAACTGACCAAACACAAAATGTGATGCTTGGATGGATCGCTCAACAACTTGTGGGTCACATAAAGTAGATGTGTGTGATAAGGATCATGTGAGGACACAAGAGACAGAAGAGTCCCACGGAGAGACATCTGTGACGGTGACATGTCATTTCTTGAAAACAGGAAGAGGTTTAATTTAAAAATATGTGCACATTGTTCAGATGAACGTGTGACAATGGACTTCTCTTTCTGACTCCTTCATAATAAAAAAGAAGACGTCAGTATTGATGAGAGGCAGATCAAGAGTCAGTCTTCTCTCCATCCAGGTTGTCTAAGTGCATGATCCAGATGAGATGATTCTGATCTGATCCCTGCTGCTTGATCAGTTTAACTCTGAAGGTTTTAAAAAGAATTGAGATGAGTAAAGAAGAAAAAGTGATAAACATGGATCAAACCTGACCGTCTCTCCACGTCTACATGAGGTCATATTCTGTGTGACTCTGTCAGACACGAACTGATCAGTTCATGTTTGTCAAACTTTTTTCATTTTGTCCTACAATTTAAATTTAGTGAGACTCGTTTTAAGATGAAATTTCAAACTCACCTCGATGGAAAGTTTTTGGGTTTTCATTCCTGAAAAAAACAAAAACAAATATAAAACAACAAACAAAAAAACATCTGTTTAGAAAGCTAAAGACACAATTATTGATTTTAAAGTTCTGTGAGTGAGAGTGGCTGATGGTCTTATTTGTCTCTTTGTGATGGACAAGAGACATGTCCAGGTGTCCTACAGTGACTGCTGGACATGAACACACCATGACCCAGAAAAGAAAAATGTGGATATAGGATGAATGGATGGATGAACAGAATCAATGAATGAATGTCTAAATGGATGGATGAATGGATGGATGGATGAACAGATTCAGTGAATGAATGTATAAATGGATGGATGTATGGATGGATGAACAGATTCAATGAATGAATGTGTAAATGGATGGATGAATGTAAGGATGAATGAACAGATTCAGTGAATGAATGGATAAATGGATGGATGAATGGAAGGATGGATGAACAGATTCAGTGAATGAATGTATAAATGGATGGATTGATGGATGAACAGATTCAATGAATGAATGTGTAAATGGATGGATGAATGTAAGGATGAATGAACAGATTCAGTGAATGAATGTATGAATGGATGGATGAATGGATGAATGAACAGATTCAATGAATGAATGTATAAATGGATGGATGAATGGATGGATGAATGAGCAGATTCAGTGAATGAATGTATAAATGGATGGATGAGTAGATGGATGGATGAACAGATTCAGTGGATGGATGTATAAATGGATGGATGATGTATTAGTGTCATGTGTCACCTTTAATCCTCTTCAGCACGATGACAGTAATGACAGTTGTTATTAAAGCAACAATCGCAGCCTTACTGACGTTCAACCAGAACACAGCTGAAAAACAAAATCATACTTTTTCATTAACAAACATTTAGGCCACTCCTCAAAATGACAAAATATTGAAATATAAATGCAGCTACAATATATATTTTAAGTACAAATTATTATGAATATATGTACAAATATAATTTGGTAAAGCCACATGTTGCTGTGGAGTTTAAAAGCTTCAGAAAACATTAAGTGTAAATAAAAATCATAAAACATGTGACGAGTTTGATTTCCTGCAGAGTTTAGATCAAACTTTGTACATGATTTCTGTTTGTCGTCTCCTCCTGGTGTTTCTGTGACTGATGTTGGTTTTGTTGGTTTCTTTGTTGTGTCTTCCTCTAAACAAAGAAAAAATATTTATTTTTATGATCAGGTATATTTAACAGGTATAAATGTTAAACATGTGATTATTTCTCACCTGAAGGATGAGAGCTGAAGGTAAAAAGCTGCACGTTGCTCTCACCAGTCTTTACTTCACACTTGAAAAAGTTCTTTGATTTATAAAGAAAGTGGTTTGAAGGAAAGATCACAGTACCATAGCAGTAACCTGAAAATAATTTTATATCTGGATGTTGTTTCGCATCACTACCAGGAAACAACCACCTCATGTTGTGTGGACACTCTCTCTCTGTGTTATCACAGAGCAGTAAAATATCACCTTGTTCTGGTTCTTCTGTTCTGTTACTGAGGATGGAGGAGAAACACTGATTATTTTATTTCAATATAATTACTGTACTGTCAATCTGCTGATTTAGGGATCACTTTAATTTGAAAATATTATAAAAATACTTACAATAAACAACAGAAAGATGGACCACAGCATCTTCACCTGATTGTTGGCCTGATACAAACTGTCTGCAGTTGTAACGACCAACATCCTGATCTGTGACGTTCTTGATAACCAGAGAACAGTTTGCTGTAAGACTCAGTCTGTCTGCTCTGAGATCTTTAACCCTCCCAAGATCAACCAGATCTACTCTGATGTTCATAACTGTAGATCCAGGTGGTGGATTCACATTTCTGCTGACCTCCAATCACATTTTCACAGGACAAAGTGACGTCACCTCCAGCTCTGACAATTTGTCTTACAGCTCCTGAAAATATGACTAAATAAAATTATATTATTAAAATTAATTCAGATGTTAGTCTGAAAAGTTACAGCTGCAGATGTCATCTGTTTAACTCTGACTGTAAACTCAACTCAGTGCTTTTATAAAACTGACATGATGTGTTGAACAAACAATACAAGTTATTAAAAACTGTTTTATATCTTCTTACCTTCACACAGGAAGAACAACAGAAACAGTTTAATCCTCCGTGATGCCACCATCGCTCCTCTCTGCGTCTCTTGTCTCTTTACTTCCTGTCTCTTTACTTCCTAACTGCTTTTTGGCTTGTGTGGATGCCTCTGCTACTAGAAAATCAGGAAGACTTCCGCGGTGATCAACGCGCTGTCTAAGTTTCCTTCACAGAATGAGACTGTGATCCGAGCTGTGACCTCAATGAACCAGCTGCTTTATGAGCTTAATCGCACGGTGGGAACGGCCACTGAGGACCGCAAACCTGCGGTGCGGACTTGTTCGCGGCCGAGCGGATTACACTAGGTGGAGGATGTGGACCCATAGCTCGGGTTGGTGAAAGCTTCACATAAATTTGGAAGAATTGGATTTCAGACAGCATCTGGACTCAAGGCTACAGTAAAGTTTACTGAAGCCTGCCCTGAAGATAAATCAAACTAATCTAATCGGACTCCCCAAGCAACCTTGAACAAGGCTGACTACAAATTTCTCCTGAAGTCGGAGCAACTGAAGAACGGAACCACTGTCGCACCCCCCGAGAGCTCTCTGTGTGCTTTCAGATAAGGCCGGCTGGTCCCATCTGCAGAACTGTGCTTTAATCTGGACGGTGCTCACAGACTTGTCTCACTGCTTCGCCCCCAAATGCAACATGTGACTTGTCTTAACTGTGCTTGCTGGTAGAGTTTTTTGGCTGTATCATAGACTGTCCTGTAAGACAAAATGTGATAGAATCTTTTTGAATACCACTGATTACCCTATTGTAACCTTCCTTTTTTCCATATCTGATTGTTGCGGCGCGGATTAATTTCTGCTGCGGCTGCGTGTACACGTCCCCATCTCAGGGACGATGTGTGCGTCAATTGCAATGTTTTGTGCTCTGTTGAAATGACAAAGCCAATAAAGATATATTCTATTCAGGAAGCTTCAGTCATTCTCTCCAACAACCATCAATGGAGAGAAGATTGAAAATGTCTCGTGCTACAAGTACCTGGGCGTGGTTCTGGATTTTCACTTAAAGTGGGACCCATGGGCTGACCTTATTAGCACCAAGGCTCAGCAGAGGATGTATTTTTCAAAGAAACTGGGTTCTTTTAGAGTCAGTCACTCAATGCTTTTAATGTTTTATTCGTCTTTTATTGAAGGCATTTTAACGTTTTGGTTTGGCAATACTGCAGAGGCTCTGAAGAAATCCTTGAGAAGTATAATAACCACAGCCAGCAAACTTTTAGGGACCACTCTGCCAAGTATGGAAAAGACATACATGGACAGAGTTATGAGGAAGGCAAACAAGATTATAGCAGACGACACACATCTCCTAAGATCCTCATTTGAGTTGCTTCCTTCAGGGCAGAGGTACTTTCTTCCTTTATTCTCAAGAAACAGAAGAAAATTTTCTTTCATACCACAAGCAATTAAATCATTAAATAATACAAACGTATCCTGAATTACCAAGCTCAAACGACTTTGCTGTAATGATGGATGTTAATGTCATGTTTGTAAAAGTATGTCCTTTATGTAAATGCCTGCTGACAACGGTGCAAGTGTGGCACTATGAAAGAGAACAAGGCATGAAAATAGTAGCCCCCCATTTTATTTGTTTGCTAAAGATTATTGACAGACAGAAACTAGCGTTATTGCCTTGTAGTGTATGGGTTTCGCCATCAGAGGGCGGTCAGTGCCTTATAGAACGGACGATGACGCTCTGTTTAGGCAGAGGAAATCAGCCATTGCTAGGAAACCAGCTTATAGCAGATATTAGGAGCAGTTGTAACCATTGTGCTTTTCTGTTCACAGTTAAAACTAAATAAATATGCTACACCAGAAGTGACCAGGCCCATCATTTTTAACGGTGTCACAGTGTTCGCTGCAAATGACACGCCCATCCCCTACACTGGTTGGATAGAAGTCAGCTTCAGACTAGACGGTGATTGTTCCCCAACCAGTGAGCTGCAAGTGCCAATATTGGTATCCAGTGACCCAGCCGTGGCCAGTGATCCTATCATCGGTTACAATGTTATTGAAGCTGTTGTCAACAGAAAAGAAGTAAAGTCCAAAGATGGAAGAAAACAACTCGCACACTATGTGAGTAAAGCATTTGAAATAACTGTACAAACTGCACATAATGTTGTCAAACTTGTGCAGAACAGCAACAAAGACTCAGAGACAGGTGTGGTAAGGACTGGAGTAAAGAGAGTGCCTTTGAGAGCAAATCAAGTCACCACAGTCTATGCACGGGCACATGTTAGTCCACAGGCTCAGGGCCAAGATATGTTTTTTTTAGCTGACATGGCTGACCCACCACCAGAGGGCATCATGTTCAGTGATGTACTGGTGCAAATTCCAGACAGAAAAGTGCCATACGTGCCCATCCCAGTGACTAACACCACAGACCACACCATTTATCTAATGAGTCGTAAAGTGATCGGACATCTTGAACCAATAAAGACTGTATATGCAGCAAACTACCAGACAAAAGTAAATGAGCTGACACAAGAGGAAAAAAAGAGTTCAAAGTTAAAGTCACACAACACAAATAACACACAGTCACACAAGAGTCAACAGAGACCAAAGTCATGGGATCCACCAGTGGATCTTCAGTACCTGACAGAAAGTCAACAAAGAGCTGTGAAGATGATGTTGCGGGAAGAATGTGAGGCATTTGCATATGACAGTGATGATGTGGGCTGCATCCCTTCTCTGAAAATGCATATAACCCTTCATGACACAAGTCCTGTAAAAAAAACCTACATGTCTGTCCCAAAACCGCTTCACAATGAAGTGAAAGAGTATCTGCAAGATCTGCTTAACAAAGGTTGGATCACACAATCAAGGTCTCCCTACTCATCACCTGTGGTGTGTGTCCGCAAGAAAGATGGTACCCTTCGGCTTTGTTGTGACTTTAGAGAGCTCAACCGCAAGTCAGTTCCGGACCGTCATCCGATACCAAGAATTCAGGACATGCTGGATGCACTGGGTGGGAGCTCTTGGTTTTCAGTGCTAGATCAAGGCAAGGCGTACCACCAAGGTTTTTTGGATGAAGAGAGCCGCCCCTTGACTGCTTTCATCACACCCTGGGGGCTCTACCAATGGGTGCGCATTCCCTTTGGCCTGAGCTCCGCACCAGCTGAGTTCCAGAGGAGCATGGAACATTGTATGGCAGGTCTCAGAGACACTATTTGCCTTCCATACCTGGATGACAACCTGGTGCACAGCAGCAATTTTGAAGAGCACTTAGAGCACATCCGCCTTGTCCTCCAGCGTTACAGGGAGCATGGTATTAAGCTGACTCCAAAGAAATGTGACCTGTTCAGGCGAAGTGTCAAGTTTTTGGGCAAGCTCGTTACAGGCCAAGGTTACACAATGGACCCAGCGGAGCTGGCCCCGGTGATGGCTTTAAAAGAAAAAACACCTGCAACTGTCGGAGAGGTACGTCAAATGCTTGGTTTCCTCTCATATTATAGGCCTTTCATCGCTAACTTCTCCCGTATAGCCCATCCACTCTATAACCTGCTTAGTCCTCCAATGTCTGAGAACTTTGCTTCTGTCCCAGCTGAGAAGACGAACAAAAGGGTGAAGAAAAGTAAAGGCCACTTACCATCACGCTTACCCGTTCAGTGGACTAGCGTCCACCAAGAGACATTGAACCAGCTCGTAGATGCACTTATCAGACCTCCTGTCCTTGGGTACCCTGACTTTACAGAGCCCTTTGTGTTACATTGTGATGCATCGCAAGTTGGGTTAGGTGCTATTTTATACCAGCGACAGCAAGGCAAGATGAGAGTAATAGGGTATGGTTCCCGCACCTTGAGTCCAGCAGAAAAAAAGTACCACCTGCACTCTGGCAAATTAGAGTTTTTGGCAATGAAGTGGGCCATCTGTGAACGTTTCAGGGATTACCTCTACCATGCAACGTCATTTGTGGTGTACACTGATAATAACCCGCTAACATATGTGCTCAGTACTGCAAAGCTCAACGCCACAGGTCACAGATGGGTCGCGGAGCTGGCCAGCTATAACTTCACCATCCGCTACCGTCCAGGCAAGACCAATACAGACGCTGATGGGCTGTCGCGAATGCCGTTGGACATTGACAGTTACATGAAGAGCTGTACAGCTGAAGTTGGACAGGAAGCCATAAGCGCATCTATGGAGTCTGTGGTGGTGGAACAGAGTTACCCCTGTCAAGGCATTGGTGTTATCCAGGTTAGTGCTCTGAAGTTGATCAAAGATTCCAGCACCAACCAGCCTTTTACACCAGACGAGATCCGCATAGCCCAGGAAGCAGATGAGGTCCTGTCAAGAGTGCTCTGGTACAAGTCACAGAGTAGAAGACCAAATAGGATTGAGGTGAAGTCTGAGGCTCCTGCAGTAGCTGCATTGCTCAGGCAGTGGTTGAAGCTTCACGTCGACCAAAATGGTATCCTGCGCCGCAAAACAGCCCACCGAGAGCAGTTATTGGTCCCTAAAGCCTATCGTCCCCTGGTTTTCAAAGAGCTCCATAAAGACATGGGCCACTTAGGGGTGGAAAGAACACTCGACCTGATCAGAGACAGGTTCTACTGGCCGCAGATGGCAAAAGAAGTTGAACACTTTGTTACTGAAGAATGTGAGTGTCTCAAGAAGAAGAAACCGAGTAAGCAGACCTGTGCTCCTCTGACCTCGATCCAGTCAACTTACCCATTCCAACTGGTCTCCATAGACTTCCTCCACCTGGAAAAGTGCAAGCATGGCTATGAATATATATTAGTTGTTATGGACCACTTCACGAGGTTCGCCCAAGCTTATCCGACAAAGAACAAAACAGCTAAAACTGTTGCTGACAAGCTCTTCAATGACTTTGCGCTGAAGTTTGGCTTCCCAACCAGACTACACCATGACATGGGTAAAGAATTCGACAACAAGCTCATGGCAAGGTTGAAAGAACTCTCAGGTGTCCAGGGTTCTCATACAACACCCTACCATCCACAAGGTAATGGACAGGTGGAAAGATTCAACCGTACCCTGTTGTCCATGTTACGAACCCTGGAGGACAAGGAGAAGGAGGATTGGAAAGAATCACTTGCTAAAGTTGTCCATGCGTACAACTGTACAAAGAGTGAGGCAACAGGCTACGCCCCATATTACCTCATCTTCGGACGTTCCCCACGCTTGCCCATCGACCTGCTCTTCAATCTGAGGGAAGATGAAACTCATATGGACTATGATGACTATGTTAGCTGCTGGAAAAAGAGAATGCAGGAGGCCTACACAGTAGCTTCTGAAACGGCTACGAAGGAAGCTGCTCGAGGAAAAACATACTATGACAGAAGAGTTAAAGGGAGAGATCTTCAGCCTGGTGACAGAGTTCTTCTCCGAAACCTCACTCCAAGAGGTGGACCTGCAAAGATCCAGTCTTATTGGGAGAACCAGGTCTACAAAGTGATGGAGAGGAAAACAGATGACAGCCCAGTGTATCGGATCTGTCCTGAAACTGGTCAAGGGAGAGACAAGGTGGTGCACAGGAATCTCCTACTACCCTGTGACTTCCTACCACTAGAAAAGCCACCAACACAGACTGTTAAGCCCCAAAAAGATGCTCCAACTGTTACAAAGAAAAGGCTGAGACGTCCATGTGCACAGCAGCATCCAGGAAATGGTGACACATCAGATGATGAGGACAGTAGCACATACCAGTGGTACCTCAGGAAGACTCCAGGGAGACATTGGCAGACTCCGCTCAACCCCTTGGCAGCGCCGTTCCAGCCTGAACCAAGTCTTCATGTTCAAGAAGAGGATGTGCCACTACAGAGCGAAGAGGATGTGCCACTACAGAGCGAAGAGGATGTGCCACTACAGAGCGAAGAGGATGTGCCACTACAGAGCGAAGAGGATGTGCCACTACAGAGCGAAGAGGATGTGCCACTACAGAGCGAAGAGGAACACTCTGACATTGACTTTGGAAGGTCAGAGAGCGGTGAGGCAGTGATTGACATTTCAGCTGCCAACAAAGGTGAGACTGACTCTGTGAGAAAGCGACCCCATAGACAAAGTAAAAAACCACTTATATTGAGTTATGACACTTTAGGTCAGCCTACCTTGGTTCAGAGGGACTGCAAGGTGACTAAGACTCAGGTTATTGAGAGTAATACCTTCTGGAGACCATGGGCTGTGGGACTGTGTTAATGCTAAGTTTTAATGTACAGTAATATGTAATCAGAAATGTCAGGAGACATTTAATTTTGTGGGGGAGAGTGTGGCACTATGAAAGAGAACAAGGCATGAAAATAGTAGCCCCCCATTTTATTTGTTTGCTAAAGATTACTGACAGACAGAAACTAGCGTTATTGCCTTGTAGTGTATGGGTTTCGCCATCAGAGGGCGCTCAGTGCCTTATAGAACGGACGATGACGCTCTGTTTAGGCAGAGGAAATCAGCCGTTGCTAGGAAACCAGCTTATAGCAGATATTAGGAGCAGTTGTAACCGTTGTGTTTTTCTGTTCACAGTTAAAAACTAAATAAATATGCTACACCAGAA
This sequence comes from Garcialebias charrua, assembly GCA_038048925.1. Taxonomy (NCBI): domain Eukaryota; kingdom Metazoa; phylum Chordata; class Actinopteri; order Cyprinodontiformes; family Rivulidae; genus Garcialebias; species Garcialebias charrua. The sequence continues at coordinate 8,199 of JBBPBX010064155.1, read as the reverse complement.
GTGACCAGGCCCATCATTTTTAACGGTGTAACACAAACTAATTTCCATACGGGGACAAATCAATCAATCAATCAATCAATCTATCTATCTATCTATC
>JBBPBX010064154.1:4586-20336 GCA_038048925.1 Garcialebias charrua | reverse complement strand
CAAAAGCCATTTTGGCTGACTAATGCTGGCTTTTTTTCTCTTTTCCTTGTTTTACTTTCAGCTGATTTAGTCTAGTTCGAAGACTCTCCATCTCGTCAATAAAAATAATTAATTGGCTGACCGCTAGAGAGAATGAAGAAAACAGCAATAATTGCTTTTTAGCTGTCAGGATTGGCTGAGCAGGCTTGCTGAGCAATACCAGTTTGGTACTAATGCTACTGCTGAAAGGGGAAATAGAAAATTATTTAAATGTAGATACTGAAGTTAAATGAAATATCTTGTGTATTTCCTGGCATCACAAAGCTGGTGCATTCTGTGTAAACTGGAGTATTTAATTGTATTATACAAGCTAGAATATAGTGACCTTTAGTTTCCTCGTAGCTGTGGGTCAGTACAGTGTACAAGTTTAAGGCTGTAGAGATCATTTGGAAGCTTGGATTGTTGTCTCCTATTGTGGCATGAAGACGGGAATTAAATACACCGTCTGTCCATCCGTCTTGTGAGTTGGATAACTTGCAAAATGTATTATCAAGTCAAAGTCAAAGTCAACTTTATTGTCAGAACTGCAATATGTACAGGACAGGACATACACAGGATTGAAATTGCGTTTCTCTCAGTCCCTCGGTGTAACAGTAACCATTTAAACACTAAAACACTGAAACATTTAATAAACATAAACATAAAATAGTAAAAGGGTAACACTGTCCTGAGTTTTTGCATAGTAGTATAAAAGTATGAAAATTTACACCAACACTAAAACACTAAACATTTACCGTAATGAACAAATATATTACATGAATATATTACTTGTATATTACTTATATATTACTTGAACATATATATTATATACCAACTACCATTTTTGGGTCTAATTGCATCTAGGAGTAAGATAATTCCCTATCTAAAATTGGATTGCCACAAACCAGTCACCAAAGTCATTTGAATAAACTATGCTTTCTAGTTTTTATTTTGCTTAAACGTATCCACATTATTCCTACGTCCCATGATGCTTTGCGCGAAATGTGCACACGACTTCCGGTTGACCGGAAACACCGTTTGTTTACATGCGAGTAATACAGTTGAAGACAGTCCAAACTTTGTTGTTTTAGTTCATTAAAAATGTGGGAACACCACTCGTTTTGTTAAAAGAGGAGGGACAAATAAAAAGAAATTACAGATGTTACCTGATCGCGCAGACATAATTTAAAAATAACGCGTTTGCTCCGGCCTCTCGGCTAAGGTTTATTAGCAGCTATCTCGGCTAAAGATACCAGTCGCGTCTGAGATCTATCGTTTTAAGACAGTAAATCTTCCAAAACTCTCATTAATATCCCTCCCCGAATAAAAAGAAATAACAGATGTGACCTGATCGCGCAGACATAATTTAAAAATACATAAATAGCGAACGTGTTTGCTCCGGCCTCTCGGCTAAGGTTTGTTAGCTGCTATCTCGGCTAAAGATACCAGTCGCGTCTGAGATCTATCGTTTTAAGACAGTAAATCTTCCAAAACTCTCATTAATATCCCTCCCCGAATAAAAAGAAATAACAGATGTGACCTGATCGCGCTGACATAATTTAAAAATACATAAATAGCGAACGCGTTTGCTCCGGCCTCTCGGCTAAGGTTTGTTAGCATCTATCTCGGCTAAAAATACTGGTCGCGCCTGACATATATCATTTTAAGACAGTAAATCATCCAAAACTCTCATTATTAAACCCTCCCTGAATAAAAAGAAATTACAGATGTTACCTGATCGCGCAGACACAGCCATAGAGTAGGATGCAGGAACACTCTTTCTTTGTTTTGGGTCCGTGTTGAAAACACTGTTGTTTTAGCCAAAGATTTAGCTTGGTCCGGTTGTTGGTGCAGCCGCGAACAGCACAGCAGGTACCTGAACCCCGGTAGGACATTTCTGTAAACGTTCCGTTTAAACAAAAGCTGTGTTTGCTCCGATAAAATGAATGAAAATAACTTTCAAAAACACCCGCGATCCATAGTCCGCCTATGGAAAACAGGCACTTCCGGTGTCGGACCGGAAGTTCAATGCACATTCGCTTCTACAGTGACACCTCCAGGAATATTGTGGATAGTTTCCTCAAATTACTGGGGGGTCAGGTGGTGTGGGTGAAGTTTAATTTATGGTGGCCAAGGCCACCATTGGCCACCTCTTGGCTCCACCATTGCACACGGTGATGGATAAAACTGCTCCCTCCACTCACCAGGATCCTTCAAAATGTGCTATCTCAGATAAGCAAACATAAACTTCTGTTCTTACACACAGTGTAACTCCTGACTTCAATATTTTGCAACAAAAACATGAACGTTTACTTGAATTCCTTGTTCAATTGCAGATCAGAAAAGCACGTCTCAAAAATGACATTCACTTTTCAAATCACTTTGTAACATGAAACATTGGCATACCAAGAAAGTTCATTCTCAATCGTCCATGTATCAAATCCGCTCATTCTCAATCAGTTCATCTGGACAGTTTCTGGTCCATCCACACCATGGATGGACGAAGCCCTCTGGAGTGAGGGTGAAACGTTTCTACCAAAAAGAAACTGTCCAGATGAACTGATTGAGAATGAGTGGATTGGCATACCACTTGCTTGTATGGAGTTTTAATAGAAAGCATTGTTTTATGTATTCAACATTCTATGTTTTTGTATTTATTTATTTTGTGTTCCGTACTTCAGCCTTTTTAGAACATGTTAATAGCAAAAAAAGAAGAATAAAGTGGATTGTGCTTTATGTAATTCAACCTTTATTTATACAGATAAATCACATTGACCCTCCAAGACTCATTTACAAGTGAGACCTGTTTAGACAGACAAACTGTTGTAGACAAACTGTGTTATAGAATGTTTGCCAATTTTTTCCACAAGAAAATTAACTGGAAACAAACTGAATGCACAGCAGTATTCTGTAAATACAGACAAGCTTCTGTTTATGGATTTTCTTCAAATTTTCTGTTTCTAACCCCTCAAAATCTTAGACATAATACATGAGTGCACCCCTGAATAGAATCGCAAAATCAACTTTTTACAAAGACAAAATAGAACACAGAATTACACAAAAACACAGAATTACTTTGAGCTGTAATCACATCACATGGAGTAAGAAATTATGCCTCTCAGAACCAATGGCTGTCTTGCTTTAAAAAATGCCACAGACAGTGCTCTGTACTGACAGTCTAATCTCAAAACAGATGGAATAAGCAGTGCCTCAAACAGCACAGAGGTTTTCTAGAAGTCTGAGATTCTGTTACAGTCCTGACAGAGAGAGCATCATTGCTTGTGTCTTGGCTTAAGTCTGCACAATTAGCTTTTGTTAAAGAAGATGAAACAAAGCCAGAAACAACAACAATAATTTAAATATGGACAAGTATATATAACTGACTTACATGTTCCACCTTTAGACATATTTTTAAACATAAAGTAGAGGATCAACTGATTCTGCAAAGAGAAGCTGACAAAGTATTTAGGAAGCTTTGACAATTTTTCAGCAATTATTTTATCTTCCACACCACCAAAAACTGAGTCATCAAAACTAAATACAAATATAATGTTTCAGAACCGATTATTTTTTTCTAAAATATATGGGCTGTATAATTTTGATCAAGTAAATCTCAACTTTAAAGTAATACAGTTTTTGTTACACTAATACAATACTGAATCATTTGTCAAATATTTATATACACTTTCTTGTTTTACTTTAACTCCCTCCTAAAGGGCGAGATACACTCGAGCGTCCTCACGATACGCCAATACGCAGCGTACGTACGCCCCGTACGCAGCGTAGCCCCGCGTAGCCCCTCAGGGCAAGTACGCGCAAAAGTATTTTTTTACTACGCATACGCGATTCGCATACGCGATGCGCGGTGTCTGACCTAAACTTCCCCGGCGCCGGACTGTTTTGTATGTTACACAAATGAAATAAATTCCTCTTTTTTATCGCTGATCGGGCCTTTTCTTTTGTTTTTTTGCCTAAAGTCAAGTAACCGCTTCTTCCTCCGTTCACTCGATGAATGAAATGAATGAATTCAGGTCCTACCTGGGTGCGCGATGTTTTATATATTCCCTGGTGGGCTGTGGTGGGCTGTGGGCTGCAGGAAAAGCGCTCCCTGTTATTATTTTTATTTCTGAGAGAACTTTTTATAACATATATAGTAGAAAGACCGTATCAGAACACCGCAGAAGTCTGAGCGAGCTGCTCATGATAAGTTTCACATTCAACTAGGTTTCACTTCAGCTGACTGAGCGCTGTCAATCATTTCAGTAGGCGTGTCAAAGTGACCAATCAGCGAGCTCAGTTGAGTCCTCCGTGCTCAGCTGCTCATATTACAACAAGGAGAACGCGAGCGTTTGAAAGCTGATAGTTTCTGAAAGTATAGAAGCGAAAACATACGCACAAAATATGCGCGCATACGCGCGTATACGGAGTCTGCTTCAGTGTATCTCGGCCTTTAGTGTGAAACAGTTGTTAAAACCTGCAGTTTCGGAAGCTGTGCTGGGGAACACCTGGTTCATAAAGAGATGAAGAACATCCACACACAGCCAATGGGAATTCAAATGCATTCAACCAGGTGAAGAAATGTCAGCAAATGATCTCAGAACATCTGGTAAACACATGCACATATGTGCTCTCATACACACTGTTGCGTATTGTACCTGTGTGTCCTTGAATACTTTCAGGCAAGCTGAGCTCCAGCTTTTGACTTCACACTCCTGTAAATTTAACTCAAATTCATACACAATTAATAAACAAAACTTCTCTTAGAACACGCTTTTTGACACAGAAAATGCATTTGTTACAGACTGTACAGACTTAACAAACATAAAATGGCACACAAATGTACACAAATATTCTTTTGATGTGTAAGAATAGAAAGGAAATGACCCCAAAATTGTCTTATTTTTGTTTGTTATCAAAATACACAGACAAAACACATACTTGGAAAGGAAAATCAGTCATTCATGAGTTTTATAGAAATTCTTGAAAAATCAGCTGAGTCAATCAGTTCCTTATACTGTATTGTATCTTTTTTCTCCAGAAGCTTGCTTGTGAGTCTTACTCACTCTGCTTTTGCAAAATCTTTCAACTTTACCCATTTTTCAGTATTCTGTAAATTGTTTTTCCTCCTGGCTTTATTCATTTAAAATTTAAAATCTGAAACAAATAGTTTGGAGTATTGAATATCTTTATAGTTTGTAAAATATGCCAAGATATCAGAAACTTTTTGACATAATAATATGTTGTCAAACTAATAGAACTCCTCAACTTGTTTTTTCTGTATATTATTTTGCACCAATGAAGCCGAGCACAGATGTTTCTTTGTTCTGTCTTGTCAGCTTGCCGCTCTGGTGTACTGTCTGACAGCACACTATAAAGGCTTCACACCTAAACACCTGTGCTTATAATCCCTTGTGCCATGTGTTTTTGCTTCTAAGCCTGTTTTTAAGTGAGGTAATCTTTTAAACCTTTACCACATTTGGCTTGCATTTTTCTTTACTTCTTTTCTGATCTGACTTAATTCTAAACTTATAAAAACATTATTATTTGTAACAAGAAAATAGAATGCCTCCAAATATGACTTCAAATACTATCACTGTTGCTCTATCTCTCTTTCCTACCACTTATCCATAGTCAAGTTACGGAGGAAACAGGTCTAGGAGAGAAACTCAGACATCCCACCCCCCAGTAACACTTTCCAGCTCATTCTGGGGGACCCCAGGCATTCCCAGGCCAGAGAAAATTTCACAATCTCTCAATCAACTTCTGGGTTTTCCACAGGGCCTCTCCTACTAGTGGGATGTGCCCAGAAAATATCTAAAGGGAGGTGTCCAGGAGGCATCCTAATCCGATGCCTGAACCACCTCAACTGACTCCTGTTGATGTGGAGGAGCAGTGGCTGTACTTCGAGCTCCTTCCAGATGATGGAGCTCCTCACCCTATCTGAGGCTGACCACCCAGCAAAGAAAACCCATTTTGGCCACTTGTTTCTAAGATTTAGTTTTTATAGTCATGATCCAAACCTTATGACCATAGGTGAGGGTTGGACCGTAGACAGATCAGTAAATCGAGAGCTTTGCCTTTCGACTCAGTTGCCCTTTCACCATCATTATTGAGGACAAGGCCCAAATCTGTTGATCCAACTCCTGCTCCATCACTTGTGAACAAGATGCATTGACACTTGAATGTCTCCACCTAAGGCAAAGCACCCCCCCCCCCCAACATGGAAGTGTCATTCCACCCGTTTTCAATCATTGTCATGATCTGGTATCAGGTGTGTTGAACCTATGTGCAAGAAGACTCCAGGTAAAAGTTAAACTTCTATTTATTTTCAAACAACAAAACAAAAATACTGAAAGGGCAGCTTACTTACTTAGAACAGGACGGGAGACATATCACAACACCATGGATGGACAGTCCGGAGGCAAAAGACAAGACACAAGGGAGCTGAATATATACACATACTAATGAGGACAAATAACCGACACCTGTGGTGATTTGCATTGGACACAAGTGAGACAAGGGCTGAACACAAGAAGGAGGGACATTGAAGGGTGAATGAAACATGAGGAAACAAAAAAGACGGGACAAAGCCCAGAAACACCATAGTCATAAACTAGCCTCAGATTTAAAGGAACTAACCGTCATTCCAGTTGCGTCCCACTCGGCTGTGAACCACCTCAGTACACGCTAAAGGTCTTTGCCTGAAAACGCAAGTAGAACCACATCATCCACATAAAGTAGAGATGAGACCTTGAGGTTCGCAAATCAGACAACTTCCTTTCCACAATTGCACCTTGAGATCCTGTCCATAAACACCACAAACAGGGTGGGAGACAAGGGACAGCTCTCTTGGAGTCCAACCTGCACTGAGAATGTTTGACTTTGTGCCAAGAATGTAGTTTCAGCTCCTGATTTGGTTATACAGGAACCAGATGGCCCCTGAATGGTATGCCAGGCACCCCATTTTCCTGCAACAAATGTAGGGATACACATTCGTCTCTCTGAAACTGCCTGTGAGGCATCTTTTCTCTGAAAACCTGCAGTAAAGGACAGAACACTGTTTATTCCATTTAGTTTGAATCTAGAACACAATCACTCACCAAGAGACTCCTTTTACTCTTTAAGAAGGTCCACATCCTGCCACAGTCTGCTGGAGCTGGTGCTGATGCAGAGGACAGCAGGGAGGAGGAGGAGGAGGAGGAGGAGGAGGAGGAGGAGGAGATGGAGGAGATGGAGGAGATGGAGGAGATGGAGGAGATGGAGGGACAGGGGCCTCTGACCACTGGCAAGCTGCCTCCTTCACTTGCAGAACTTTTTATCAGTGACACTGAGGACGAGGAGTTTCTGGGTTTTGAGTAAGGGGAAATTTTTTTGTAAATTTTGTAAATAAAAACCATAAAATAAATATGTTTCTGTCATCTTTATGTGCGGGTGTACCGGTAGTAATTTTAAAGCTGCTTTATTTACCGGTATGTGGTTGTAACTGTCAAAGTGCATTTGTGAACAAAAGTTAAACAGAGACACACTCTTAGAATAATGTCAGCTAACAAATATATTTTTAGGCGTTTCTGTAATTAAATTTTACCGTGTTATTTATGTTCTAAAATAAGCTGATTTTGTAATCATTTATTAACAAAAATTAAATTGAGACACACTCAAAAAAGTCAGCTAACAAATATTTATTTAGGCCTTTCTGTAGTTAAATTTTAATGAAAGTCAGCTTGCGCTGAAAAGTGGAAATGCTGTGTACGGGTGTGCGCTTGGTGTTATTTACGTTCTAAAATAAGCTGATTTGTAATCATTTATTAACAAAAATTAAACTGAGACACACTTAAAAAAAGTCAGCTAACAAATATTTTTAGACGTTTCTGTAGTTAAATTTTGATGAAAGTCAACTCGCGCTGAAAAGCAGAAATGCTGTGTACGGGTGCGCGCTTGGTGTTATTTACGTTCTAAAAAAGGCTGATTTGTAATCATTAAAGGTGGAGTCTGCAGTTTCTGTAGAACATCAGCACTTAGAAAAAATTTCAACAAGCAAAGCATTCTGATCCCTCCCCCTCAGAGCCATATATGGCACTGCCCCCTTGTGGTCTGTTAAAATTCAAATTCAAGCTCTGTTTTTATTGGCTGATTCGAATTCAAGCTCGGTTTTTATTGGCTGGTTACAAACTTTGTTTTTATTGGCTGGAAAATGGCGGGTCACTTTTTCTTTTTAGAAATGCTTATTTACCACCTGGAGAAGCAAGGGGACAATATTTTTTTTTAGTTTTTTTCAGAGATTACCTCTCTAACATCAATCTAGTGACAGAGTGAAGAAATATGTTAAAAATATATTGTTAGAAAAGTTACATATAGCAGCTTTAATTAACAAAAATTAAACTGAGACACTCTTAAAAAAAGTCAGCTAACAATTTTTTAGGCGTTTCTGTAGTTAAATTTTAATGAAAGTCAGCTCGCGCTGAAAAGCGGAAAAGCTGTGTACAGGTGTGCGCTTGGTGTTATTTACGTTCTAAAATAAGCTGATTTGTAATCATTTATTAACAAAAATTAAACTGAGACACACTCTTAATAAAAGTCAGCTAACAAATTTTTTCTAGGCGTTTCTATAGTTAAATTTTGATGAAAGTCAGCTTGCGCTGAAAAGCGGAAATGCTGTGTACGGGTGCGTGCTTGGTGTTAGTTACGTTCTAAAATAAGCTGATTTGTAATCATTTATTAACAAAAATTAAACTGAGACACACTGTTAAAAAAAGTCAGCTAACAAATATATTTTTTAGGTGTTTATCCTGCTAAAATTAAAATACTGGTAAATGAAGGTCTGTTTGCTGCTACTGCATGTCTGGTGCTGCGCGTGCACATTTTGTTTCATCAGACGTAGCGAAACAAATTTTTAAATCCAGCTCATTTCACAATTACGTTCATTTATTAAGGAAAAGTTCAGCTCAGACACATATTTGCTTTAATTTTTATCAAACAAATATTTGTTTTTAAGTGTTAATCTTCTTAAAAGACTTGCTGTGCTCCTGTGGCAGACATTTGCACCAGAGCTAAACACTCGGTCCACATTTCCGGGTTGACTCAGCGGTGACGCGTCACGTCAGCGGTACATGACGCGTTACGTCGGCAGTGACGTAGGTGTGACCTATATTCCCATGCAACCAATTTATTGATTTTTCCAATTTATTGGCAATAATTGGACAATGCGACCTATATGTGACTGGCCGTGGCAAAACCAGGAACAAGTCTCCCCTGGGTCATTTTGAGTTATTTACAGAATCTTAAAGTGTGGGTTCTAAGCTATCCGATGATGCCAAACACATGTCGCTCAAAAAAAAAATGAAGAAGATACAGCCATTTCAATGTTGGCAATCTGCAAATAAGATTAGGGAGAAAACAGGCTTCAAAGTTTTGGAAGAATGTCCCCATTCCAGAAGCATTACCTGGGGGTGTTAACAATTGCTGTTCATTTACATTAATTTGCGTTAACCCAACCCCCAGAACTGACTGTCAACACAGACTCACAGCCTAGGAAGGTGTGCAGAACTTCAGCTTTGCTGGCAAATAGGGGTATGAATCTCTGTGTCTGGAGAATTGATTTAATTCCGATTTTTGGTATCACGATTCGATTCAAAATCAATTTTTCGATTCAGAAACAATTTTTGATTCAAAAATGATTTTTCTATTAAAATGGTCATAAATTTAGTTTCAGCTTTGTAACTGACAAGCTGAAAAGAATAAACAACAATGTAAACAAATGGAGCATTTATTTAAAACAATAATTTTAAACTGATAATATTAAACAACAATGTAAACCAATGGAACATTTATTTGAAACAATAATTTTAAACTGAGAATAACAACAATGTAAACAAATGGAACATTTATTTAAAACAATAATTTTAAACTGAAAACATTAACAACAATGTAAACAAATAGAACATTTATTTAAAACAATAATTTTAAACTGAGAATATTAAACAACAATGTAAACCAATGGAACATTTATTTGAAACAATAATTTTAAACTGAGAATAACAACAATGTAAACAAATGGAACATTTATTTAAAACAATAATTTTAAACTGAAAACATTAACAACAATGTAAACAAATAGAACATTTATTTAAAACAATAATTGTAGGTTCTGTACTTTATCAAAGTTTTTGAATCATTTGATATTCATACCAAAAATACAAACAAATAATACAGGAATGCATTAAATGCTGTAACTTGAATTACCAGTACTGTATTAGGTTAGCTTAGTTGCCTGGATTCCTCTAAAACAATAAAATAAAAATATAGGAACAAATAATTCATCCATCCATCATCTTTAACCACTTCTTCCTTTAAGAGTCATGGGGCTCACTGGTGTCCATGTCCAGTCATCACTGTGCGAGAGGCGTGGGACACCTGGACAGGTCTCCAGTCCATCACATACAAATAATTCAAAATATACAGACAAAAACAGACTTCAGCCTACCAAAGTGTAGTAACCTTTAACTCAAGCATTATAAGAGGGGGACAATAATGCTGTCATTGCTGGTATCACTCAGCCCTCTGTGAATAGCAAACAACCATCAGGGTGCTAACGATCCATTGTTAGGCTGATGGTCCTCCATCATGTGAGCAGCTGGTTTCGGCTGTCATCAGCAAACTGGTTCATCCACTGTGAGAGGGTGTTAAGACTGAGCTGAATACCAGACTTAGCTATTTTTGTACCTGGATTATTGAGCATGCATCAGGGTAAAATTAAACATGTTTAAAAATTGATTTTGGAGCATTTAGAATTGATTCTGAATCGCCAGGACTAAGAATCCAGAGTCTTTCTTTAAAAAATCTATTTTTTCCTACACTCCTACTGGCAAACTTCCTTTTGATCTTTAAAAAAACAACATTAATACAAAGAATTGTATTTTATGTTATTGTGACATGTTTTACACATTAATAATGTTAATTGTTTTGTTACAGCCCACCCCAAAAAATAAGGGTCACAACTACAGTAGTCAAGTCAAGTCAATTTTATTTATATAGCACAGTTAAAAGGGTCCCCGGTTCAAATCCCGGTCTGGGGGCCTTTCTGGGTGGAGTTTGCATGTTCTCTCCGTGCATGCGTGGGTTTTCTCCGGGTGCTCCGGTTTCCTCCCACAGTCCAAAAACATGCATGTAAGGCTGATTGGTAACTCTAAAATTGACCCTAGGTGTGAGTGAGACAGGTCCCTCTTGTAAATGAGTCCCCGTGGCTCAACGAGGCTAGCCTGTATAAATAAAGCTTGAATGAAAAAAAAAACAGATAAACTGTTATCAAGGTGCTTCACACACACAACATAAAAGAGGTTTAAAAATTTAATGAACAGTATCACACACCAATGGTAAAAATTATGATATTAACAGCAGTAAAAGTATAATAAAAATGGTGTTAAAGGTAGGGGAGACCGGGTATAGTTGTAACATGGGGAGAGTTGTAACACCACCAGTTCCACCAATCAGGGATATGATAGGATTCACATGATCATTTCAGTGTTTACCCGCTTCCTCCACAATACCATATTGTCATTGTCAAGTCTGGAAACAGGTACATGCAGATACTAAGGAGAAAAAACTGATTTTGAGGTAAGAAAGTAAATTTTTTGACCATGACTATATTTTGTTTAGTACTTATACTGTTGCAGATAAAACCATATAACTTACATTAGATGAAAGTGTAATTTCTCAGGCAAAATGTGATGCATTTTCCTGTGCTAATTTCAAACCACTATGCTACTACAGCTAGCTAAACATGGCTGACAGGGTTGGGGTGGGTTGTGCACATTATTTAGGCCTTATATGGCATTATACTATATTTAGGCATTATAGGTCTACATGTTAAGGAAGATTGTTCTAGTAGAATAATTTACACACATGCACACACAAACAGTATACAGGTGGTCCCCGACTAAGTTGGAAAATGTATGCTAGCGCTACTACGAACCCATTTTTCAACACAAACATGGTTCATAAACATGCACAGAACTTTGTTTACAATAGCTAACACACTTTCATCTAAAAACACATTCCAGTGCTGTATTTTCTGTATGTTCTGTACAACTTTACTATTCGTTAGTCAGCTCGTAAGTCCGGAACGTTGTAAGTCGATGTGCTCGTAAGTCGGGGACCACCTGTATTTGAGTTATGGTCAGTCACAGAAAGAGAGAGAGACATTTTGTTCTTGTATTGTTCTTTTAATTCAGTAAACCTCTTTTTGAAGCATATCACATGGTGTGGCCTCTGTTTTTGCTTATTTTGTCTAATTGTTACAACTTACCCCAGCAAGTGTGGTTGTAACAAAGGACCACCATGTATTTGACATGAACTCATGAGGTCTGTGATATTCTTGCAGAGGTTTGAATTGGTGCCATTTGTAGTCAACAAATGTGGGTATTTTGTATAAAAGTTTGAAAACTCTAGCTCAAAAATTCTGTGAGTTAAAGGTGCTGGAGCAAAAAGTGTTACAACCATACCCGGTCTCCCCTACAGGACAGGAATGCACTTTATAAAGTTGATGACACTGGAAAAGTTTGTATAATAGCTGAAGATGTTGAGTAAATTCAGGAGATGCTTATGTTGCATCTAAGAAGGTTAGACAGGGGGAAAACAAAATAAAATAAGGCTTTACACACACCAAGCTCCTGCACAGACTTATTTTAGATGTCACAAAGGTGTTGGTGCTACATGACTTTTGTGTCATCAGGGCAGAAAGGCCTTATCTTTGCTGTAGGTCTTTTTTATTAAGCTTTTGTGGGCTGGTCGGTTTCCATCCATCCATCCATCCATCCATTCATCCAAATAATGTATTTCAAAGAAAGAAAGATTTCTTGTTTCACCAAATATATATTAACATGAAAAATAAATTCTAAAGATAACCTTACATAAAGATAAACAAAAACATTTTAGAGCAAAATTATCTGGGAAAAACAAGGCTATTTTAATTAAACACGCTGCTCCATTCAGCTTTTTTATCATGATGACAGCAGCTGACAGCAGCTGACAGCTGCGTGAGAACGGCTGATCCATCCGATGTTAACTGTACATTTTACCTTTTCAAACGGCCAGTTGAATCTGCATAATTGGTGCACCATTATCGTGCTTTAAATTTTAGTTTCTTTGCTGCGATTTGTAAAACCTAAGCCAATCCAACGCGTGTGATTGCGCGATGCGCTGCTGGACACAGACCATGGCTGCAGACACGGAGCCGAGTAGAGGCTCACTTTACCGCAGTGGCTGCGCGCATGGCGCGGTGATTACGCGTGTCTGCTTTGTCTAATGAAATAAAGATAGTGGATGGATGGATGGACGTATGGATGGATGTATTATGTAGGATGGAAACTGATTTGCTTGCGCACGCAGTAAAGGCTTCTTTTTTTTTCCCCTCGGGTCGGTCGAAAAACAGCTGACCGCTCTGACGCTTTGATCGGCTTTATTTTATTATTTTCCTTGTTCCTTGTGTCCACTGGGTGATCTATAGATGTTAAGTAGCCATGTGCTTCTTTCAAAGCTGCACGTTATTGGCCGAAGAGCTCTGATACCAGCCAAACAAGTCCCGCATGTTAATCAGCTGTGAGGGACCCCGCCCCCAGTACGCAAATCACTGCGGCTTGGTTTTACTCTGAAAACAAACTTAATTCTAACACAAAGTTTAACAGTTTAAACACTTATAAAGTGTTTTTTAAAGCATGGGATGGTTTCTTCACAACTTCAACTGGTACATTTTGCAAAAAAACGATTTTCACTAATTTCTCAGAAGTTGAAGGTTTATTGATTTTTTCTCAGTTAGAGCTGTGCCGACTTGTTCCTACATTTCTCGTGGCTGGCCACATATTCCGGTGCAACCTATATTCCGGAAAATACGGTACTTGGAACCTTCCATCTGACACCATGGAGTAAACTTTCCTGGGGTAGGCGAGAAGTTTGATCCCACAAGAGTTGGAACACATTCTTTGGTCCCCCATTTAAAAGTTTGACCCATCCTGGTCTGCCACTCCACAGGCATTATCCCAGTCCTCCATGCGACATTGAAGAGATGTGTCAACAATGATAGCCCTACAACATGCAGAGCCTTCAGCCTCTCAGGGCGAATTTCATTCACCGCTGGCGCCCTACCGCCGAGGAGCTTTTTTACTACCTCTGTAACCTGTGCCAATAGTAATGGTATGGCAATCAGCTTCCCCTGAGTCCTCCAACTCTGCTTTCTTAACAGGTAGACATGGTGGGTGGATAAAGGACATCCTCAAAGTGCTCCTTTCACTGCTCAACAATTTCCTCAGTTCTGGTCAGCAGTTCCCCACCCAAACCAATTACAGCCTACAACATGGTCTGTTTTCCTATTCTGAGTCACCACACAGTTTGCCAGAACTTCCTCGAGACCGACCGAAAGTCATTCTCCATGTCCTCCTCAAATTCCTCACTTGCCCGAGTTTTGTATCTGCAACTACCAAAGCCGTGGTCCTTCTGGCCACACTGTACCTGTCAGCTGCTTCTGGAGTCCCTCTTTCAGCTTGACAGCCTCCATTACCGCTGGTGTCCACCAGTAAGTCCTTTGGTTGCCACCCAGACAGGCACCAATGACCTCCAGGCTACCGCTCTGGGAAGCCACATCTGCAGAGGTTCTGAACATGACCCATTCATATTTCAAGCCCTCAACATCCCTCGGGACATGTGAAGTCTCTTCCGGAGGTGTGAGTTGAAAGTCACATGGACGAAGGGCTCCACCAGACATTCCCAGTTCATTCTCACTATGTGTTTAGATTTATCAGTTCTGTCTTGCAACCTCTCCCACCATCAGGCCCAACTCACCACCAGTTGTTGATCAATTGACAGCTCTGTCCCTCTCTTCACACGAGTGTCTAAGACATAGGGCTGCAGGTCTGATGACACAATTACAAAATTAAAATAATAGTATGTATAAAATAAAGAATAATGTGGTAGTGCATGAATTCTCATTTTTCATGTACATTCCAACCCAGGGCAAAATTGATCAATAAGGAGATATGAATACATGCAAAAATGGATGGAATTAGGTCTAAAAATGTGTTTCCTTGCAAGCATGTTTTCACCACTGCACTGCATGGTTCTTTCCCATCATGTTGCTTAGTTTGACTATGCAGGTGGTTGTGAAACACTAAGTGAAGGTTCAGAGCCGTTTAAGTTCAGAGCCAATGACATAAAAGGAGGAGAGGGGGAGGGGAGAGAATGAGGAGACAATAGAAGATTGAAAGACGGTGCAGAAACTGAAACTGGTTAGACAGCAAGCAGCATGAGGAATCGGTGTACCACAGGCACATGAACACTCACCTACACCATCATAACTTCTCAGTGGGGGCCTTGATGTAATTTACAGTGAGCAGGTGGGAAGAGATGTTCAATCTGGTTCAATTTGATGTGGCTTGCAGTGGAGCGGGATGTGACACCACTCATTCTACTAACTGTTCTGATCATTTTTGTATCTCTCACACTTTCTTTGAATCTAGAGCAGAATTTCTTTACTTTTGTCTCTTCCTCTACATCTCTTCTTATCTGTCATACACTCACACCTACTGAAGTTTTGCATAGTAAAAGTAAAATGAACTCACTTTATTTCATATCTTTTTGTCTGTTATTGCATATGTCAATCTGGGCAAATTTGTGTATGCTGTGTACTGTGCATTGTTTATGCCTTTCAAAATCGTGCTAATTTTTGTTTCTTTCAGCTTAAAGCTT